>VRLP01003414.1:0-64709 GCA_009660295.1 Lophius piscatorius
TACACCGAGGTTGGTGACTGATGAAGAGAGGGGAATGTCGTGACCAGAGAAAGTAATACTGGTTATGGAGGAAGACTGGGTCTGATGTGGGGTGCCAATTAAAAAATAAAATAGAATAATAGAATAGAACAGAACAAACTTTAATAAGCCCAACAGGGAAATGCAATAAGTCAAATTTAATTTGAGGAGTTCAATCGGGGAGGTTGCCTTTGCAACGCAGGAGATGGGAGGCTTTTGGGTGATATGCACTTGGTGTCAGGGATGACAGCGTAGGCCCAGTCATTTTGTAATGACCTCTCCATCTAAATCAGGTCATCAACGTCACTACTAGTGTTCACGTCTATTAAAAATATGTCTGTTCTCACTACCTGTTCTGTATTAAACCTAAACCTTATATTTCCTAGTCTGCGGTAGTTGTGACAACTTACCCCGAACAGGATAGGCAATAACAGATAATGAATGAATGTTTTTATGACTCAAATGTTGCATTTAGCTCTTGTTGTTTACATTTTTCTTAACATGTGGTTTAATTTGTCTGATGCGGTGAATCCCTCTGGTACGGTGGCCCTGATTGCTCACACAAATACAAAAGCCACAAAACAAACACACATGCCCTTTGTTGTATTTTTAGTACACATCAATTAAAATTGACACTTGAATCAGTGTGTTCACATGAATTGGAGTATGTCTGTGGGTTACCAGGTTTTTAATCCTTTAAGAGGATGATTTAATTCCAGAAAAGACCACCTTGTTCTGGAAACCCCACTCAAGCGCTGGGAAGAATTATAGATATATAATGTTTTGCATAACAATAAAATATTAATAACTAAATCACATGATCTGTGTCAACTGGCGGCTTCTTGGTAGAGAGAAAGGGCTTAGCACAGAGACAGGACAGAAAAGCTGACTGGAAGAAAAAAATCAAACAAAATTAAATTATGTACAGGCTAACAACAGATTTGTCTCGGACAGCCGGCTTTGTAGCGGTATAGCACAAGAAATTACTATAACGCACAACAAAATGATTTAGTTAACTGTTTCTTGGCAAATTCCACCGAAGAGGTTTCAGAGTCACAGTCAGATAACCTGGGGTGTTCAACAAATTACACTTATAAACTTTGACAAAAGCATTTAGTATTGAATTGGAAAGTCCTTTTGAAAATCTCAGTTGCGGTATATGCCCACAAAACATACTGCGTGTCAGGATTCCCAAGTTTTCGATCCAATTCTGCCTTCTTTAAAGGCTCAATTTCTCGGTTCAACAGCTTAACAAACACCACCATTTGTCTTTTTTTGTCTTTTTCGTTTTTTGCAAAAAAGCACACACTGATTATTAAATGCTTAAATATACATTAAATTAATTATTGAAATGGCTCCTGATCCCTGAAGCTGATGATTTGATTGTGAGTGGAGTGTGGCGTGTTTGGCGCCTCTGTGCCCGTCTGTTATGTTGCTGAGAGTGAACTGATTATTTTTCTTTATTCACACACTGCACATATCAGACCCAGCTTGGGCACTGGGGAAAGGATGGAACCATTTTTCTGTCATGAATATGACCATGTGTCGCAATTGGCCTCTCACTGTCTTCAATATCACCGTTTCGCCCATGCTCTGATGGATGGTGATAACCCTCTGGAAGGATGCTAATCAGTTTGAAGTCAGGATTAGCAAATCCCGTAAGAAAATCCTTGTTTGAAGCTATGAGCAAATCTTAGCCTGCGTTAGAGCGCTCAGGCTCTCCTCTTAGTTCCCTTCTAATCAAATTTGAACAATTTCTACTACTTTATAATGAAGCATGATGAAGCCTAAGTAATGAGGTGGCAGTCAAAGGCCCTTGTATATCTTTTCCCAAGCCCTTTAACACCGGGCCCTGACCTTTTTAACTAGCAGAATTAATTGGGCTGGGCTAACCTTTCCGAGGCTAGCTGTGCAATACGACCAGCGTTCCCGGGTTGCCTCATTATACCGCAGTACCTTTGGAGTGTGAGTGCTCCTTTTCCCCCATAGTTTGGGGATGCAGTCAGCAGCTCAAATGGGGAATAACATTCAGGTCAGTCCAATTGAGTCCTGAGCATTAAGCCCGGTCCTCAATACTTTACAGCTGTATCCGAATGGTTTTCAAGGGGCTCAGCAATACAGTGAGAGAGTATTGAATCAGGAAAATATTACTCCTGGTCAATGTGATTGTTTCTGAAATTACATAGCAATAATTCTTGACTTGTTTTAGTAAATCATTGAGTCTTTGTATTCTCTCATTTTTATTGCGTGAAAGTTGTACTATTGTGTATTCTGTTCTATGTCTATTTGTTGTGATTCTATGCAGTTCTATTGGAAAGGGCCGTCCTGGAAACTATTTAAATCTTAAAGAAGATTTAAACTAGGCCTATGCTATCTTCCCCGACAGCAAGTCTATCCAGAAAAACACCCAATCCCTTTGTACAAGCAACTCTTCCGACTCAACTCCTCAAATCAAATGTGAAGATCTGTCCTAAAAACTGTGTTTTTTTGTAAAATGCTCCCTTAAATTAGTAAAATATGAACTAATGGAGTGAAATATGATATAAACAAGACAGATGTCCTTGAGTCGATTCATATGTGCCACATTTGGACTAAATTGGACCAAATATTAGGAAGCTATGTCACAAAAACATAGTTTTTTATAAATAAAAGCACTCCCTTGTCAGAAAAAAGATGAACAATTTGAGTAAAATGCATTATATATTGAAGCTAGATCTCCTGAAGTTGGTTCACATATGCACCAAATTGGGACAAAATTGAACCAACGTCTTTAGAAATTACGGGTCTATGGGGATATAAAAAATGATCCATGAAATAGTTTTGGAGTTTTCTGGTTGACACTGATCTACAGGGTTGGTGATTCTATAATAGCCCTGACTTTTAGAAGATATAATAAAGGATATAATAATAAATGACAAATTGAATAGAGCCTAAATTAACTATCGAAACTCAGCTTTTGAACGCTTTGAATGTGATATAATGAAGTAAAAAACACTTCAGTAATTAAACTTTTTTCGTATCCATCCAATGACGAAATTTCTGAAAACACAGAGAGAAATGGAAAATGGCATTATTCCCAGGTTGCGAGGATGAGAGAAAAATGAATAGCAGAAAGAATCAAGATTATTCATCGAATATTCAGAAAAAAAAAGTTTTTTCTTAGTTGCTATTATTAGATTTTCTAGGGAATTAATTGCAAAATGTTTATTATTATACTAGAAAGAATTGCCGTTGGTCACAAATGAAGAGAATTAACAGTTTTTTGGCTGATTGATAGGAAAAGTGGAGCACGGTAAAGAAGGACAACCACCTGACATCTCTGATACCTTTAGAGAACACAGGAAATACTCCCAGCACACAGTAATTCGTCCGAAGAAGTGTTGCTTGAATAATGAAGCGGATCTAGGCATGGATGCAGATTCTGGTTCATTTCCTCTTTTACAAGCTTGGATCAAATAATTAGCCAATAGCATGAAACCCGTTGAGCAGAGCTGTGCGTGTTGGTTCTACTCTCAGCAATGATCAGTTTGACTCAGGCGTCGGTGCTGAACTGGAGCTTATCCAGAAATAGGTGCCGCCGAACATCTAACTATATATTTAGTGTCAGTCTGAGAGGTTTGTTTTCGATTCAAAAAGGTTTTATCATGTCAATCTGTGGTTAGCCTCTGAATTATAATTTGAAAGTTAAATGTGGTTTGGAAATTTCTGGCAGGTCTGAAATAACGTCATGTTTGAGATTTATTCATTAAACCATATTTGTGATTTCTGGATATTTTGTTTAAATCAGGAGAGACTAATAAGAGGGACATTTAAGAATGAGAGAATTTAAATGAGATTATATTTATAGTAAAGTAAAATGAATGTACTGTCAACAGAAGGTAATTTCTTCAGCGATTACACCCCGACACAAACTAGATCACCATGGGAAGCCATTCGAGAAATTATAATCAAGTATGAAGGAGAATTCCACCAGAGCCTGGATACTGTGAGTGGTAAGGAGGAATGGATCTGATGGTGGTTAGGGTTCTTGAAAGGAAAACTTCAAATTTGAGGGAATGATTGGAAATGACCAGATCTACCAGGCTTGAGCACGGTTGCAAATATTCGCTTGACTTGAGTCCTGAGCTGATTGGGCTTCATTCACCGACCGTCCTGAGGAAGAAATTTGTTCTTCGCTGTTTACGAAGTTTCTGGCATTCACCAGTATTTTCTTTATCTTGGATATGATCTAAGGTAAGAACAGGATCTACGAATGCTCAAGAGCACTCTGACCAATATTGGAGCAGGGGCGGATTGTCAAGGCCAGCATTGTCAGAAAATTTCAAATAGTCAGAATTCAATTAACATTTTAATTAAGACTACATTTATTTGAATAGTCTGTTCCCAACGTTTAATTCATTTCATTTCTACTCTCGTGGCTGCTTCTTGTGAGCTCATATAAGTGAGCTTTGGTTTATCCATCCAATCAGATTTCTCTGCAGTGGTCCCTTGGTGAAGCCTCTGCTTGGGGATGCAGCTTCCACAATGAAGGCCTCTGCCGGTTAAAATACATAAATCAATCATCAATCTCAATCTTTATTTATATAGCGCCAATTAACAACAACAGTTGTCTCAAGGTGCTTTCCAGAAAGAGCAGGTCTAGACCAGACTCTTTATATAATTATCTACAGAGACCCAACAATTCCTCCGTGAGCAAGCACTCGGTGACAGTGGCGAGACAAAAGTGCCTTTTAACGGTCAGAAACCTCGAGCAGATCCAAGACTCAAGATGGACGGCCTACTGCCATGACCGGTCGGGTTTGAAAAGAAAGACAGAGAGAGAGAAAGAGAGAAAGAGAGAGAGGGGTCGGGCCGCGGCGTCAGCAGGGATCCCAGGTTGATAATAACATTAATAGTATTGTAACAGCTAGCGCTAGCTTATGGGGAAATACTATACAATAATAATAATAATAGTAATCATCATCATGAGCGCATCTTGAAATCAGTGGACATCGAGGCTGTCCAAAGCAGCAGATACAGTCACCAACCATGTGACCTTACAGGGCGAGAAAACACAAAGGCTCCAGGGAAGAAGTCAAGTTAGTCTTTGTTGACTTAGTTGCCATTAAGGGCGTGTTCTTTCACATGCCAGAGTATTCTAGCTGGCGTGTTTTTCAGGCAGACTCGTCCTACGTCAGTACAACACTTTTTGTCTCTCCAGCCCCTGCTGACGATCATTTCCGACAAAACTGAATCTTATTGGAGAAAAAGGCTATGACAGCCTTTGGAGGGATATTTTTTATTTTTTAAAGACAGAAATGAGGACAGACTCTTTAGCTTCAGATGAGGAACAGCTTCGGTGAGTCTAATTTTTAAGTACTTTAAATAGCTGTTGATTATTGTTTGCTGCAGATGTTGCATTATTAAAGAAATTCCCTTTTTGTGAAAAACAATCAGTTATTGTGTTTTCTTCATTTATTATATTTATATTATAGTGTTGTATCGTACAGGATTTAAAGTACAATAATATGTTTCCATTTAAAATACTTTATAGTAATAATAATAATTTTCATTATTTTACCAAGCATTATGGTATTATAAAATAAATAAATGCTATTCAGACTCGATGTTCAAGCTCGACAGCAAATATCTGATCGGTTGTAATGGAATGATTTAAAATACACTTATTCAGCTTACAAATAATCAAGTATAAAAGTTTTTACAGTTTTTTTCTGTCAGAGTTTGTGATCATTGTTGATGCAGTTACAGTCTGAGATCAGACGTGCAGCGCTGGCTGCGTTTCTGTGTTTTACGAGATGTTTAACCTCAGATTTGTCTTCAAACCAAGTTTTTTTTTTTACTTCTTTTGATGTGCGCCCACAGTTTCTTTACCCTCTCTCTTTGGCATTTTTTGAATTTTTCTTCCCCGCAATCTCTGTGGCAGTCGTGTGTATGTTTCACACGGACCTATAGTCTGATACCCTTGTATGGGCATTGGCGGGTAATTTACTGATGCTAATTAGGATAACGGGCACAAGCTTCTAACCTTATGTGCAGAATGGGATTCACTAAGTTGAGAACGCAGGTACATAACATTTGGCGGTTTAAATAAGGTTCAATGAATGTGACTATGGTTTTCTCTTAGGAATCCTCTTTAGAACAAATTTAAGATAATTCTGACGAAGATATCGGTGAATGAGGCCCAATTGATCATTCTGTAACTTTCTTTAACATATGGGAGGGATCTTTTTCAAAAAAGCCTATTCCATGGAAAACTAATAATAATAATAATAAATACATAATAATAATAATAAATAATAAATCCTTTATTTGTCACATAAGTTACTAGGCCTATGTTGTTATCTCCAACAGCTAGGGTATATCTCCAAAAAGCCCCCAATCTCCTCCTTCGTGAAGCCAATTCCCCTGATTGACCTCCTCAAATTGAATGTGATGTTATATCAGAAAAACAGTTTTTACGTGAAAAAAGCTCCTAGTGAGTAAATATGAACTACTAGAGTAAAATACGGCATATTTATGATAGATCTCCTTGAATCGATTGATAAGCACTAAATTTGGACTCAGAGAAGACCAACGGTTAGGAAGCTATATATATATATATATATATATATAAAAAAAACATTTTGAGTAAAATATGAAGTAAAAGGGTAAAAAGTGATATTTCAAAGGTGCCACTCCTCAAGACAATTCTAATAGAACAAATTCTAACTAAATCAGACCAACAGTTAGTTTATTTTATGTTTGCAAACCACAGACTTCGGCAAATTCTCTAGCTCTAAATGAGCCAGTGCTTTTTATTAGCACAACTCAGCTAGAAATGCCCACAACATCACAGTCAGCAAACAAAACCAAGCGGTATCTGTGTATCATGAACAGAGATCTCACTCGTGGTGCAGAACACAGCTGTTGCAATGCATGCTGGGAGTCTCCACCTCCACAACCTCTCTGATCATCCTTATATTACAACCTTACTTACCATTTGTCAAATGAGGATTTATATAGCATATATAATCAGAATTGATACATAATATGTGTCGGGTCACAGTTCGGTAGTCATTCATGATATCTCAATCACCAGATGATTCCAGATCCAAAAAGCAGGAGGCACATTCAATCGGATTGCAGTCATGGAGAAATACTTCTAGGCTATGCTTCACCCTGGGTGCAACGATTGTTGAAAGGACTGCAGCTTTGTTGAGATTGTTCAGGTTTTAGAGAAAATGTTGTTGGCTGGGATCTGCACTCAGTTGATGTTGTGTTTGAGGGTCAAGGTGAATGCTGACTTTCACTTCTTTCAGCTATTTCAGCTGTTGATATACCAGTCCAATTCTTGCCTCGGTCACAATAACTGCTTCACACTGCCGAAGGCTCCTGTTGAAAATATATCTGAAAATATCCCCCATAATGCATAATATTGTCTCTGTCAAAGCATCAACAGCTCCTTACTTCATGTTAACATTTTCTTACTAAAGACTGGAACTAAAACTTCACATGGCACCATTAGTCGGCAAACTGCTCTGACGGGAAGTTGCAGTGATATATTAAGAGCTGTCAGCATCTTTATCTGAATATATGCCAACTAAACCAAAAATAGAGACAAATAAATCTGCTGCTGTTGGCCCTGCCTTCAGTCAGGAGTTACGGCTTTCGTTTTGGAAAATTTTATTCGACACCCTCTCGTTTTCAAACATTTTTTGAACCCAGACTAAAGTGTGTGTCCTTGTTTTTTGTTTTTGTCTTCTTAAAAGGATCCATTTCTCAGTTTCACTCCATTTCACGTAGACAAAGGCACTAAACACAAGACAGAAATTATATTTTTATTGAACATTTCAAAAATAATTATCAATAACTAAATCCGCGTTGTGAAAACGTCTTCTAGTTTCACCTTAAGCAGCAGAAACCAAACCCTTTTTTTAAGAACTTTTTGAAATTTATTTACCAACAGGACAAGAAAAAAATAAAACATGATTTGAACAAAGGGATCGATAACAACACGTCTTCAATGTTTACATTTAAGCTTACATCCTACAATCCTGTACTTAATTATATAATAGTTAACATTTTAAAGTAGAAAAATTGTTTCATGGATTGAGCAAATTAATTAAAAAAACAAATAAATAAACAAAAGAAAGAACATAATCATTCTAAAAAGAGAAAATAAACTATAAAAAAAAAAGAGGGAGGCATTTCATTTCTATAAAGGCATTGTATGTTTTTCTTGTTTACTATGATTTTAACTTTAAATTCGGACATAAATAACTCAAAAGATGGGCGAGACTCTAAGAATGTGGCTCTATGGATATTAAATTTCCCCATTAATATCATGAGATTAAGAATTCACTTTAGTTTGTTTATTTTTACATTTGCAATATAATATTTCTGGTTTTCAAATCAATTATGTCTTTACTACTGTAAATAAAGTAATGTGTAATTATTTTTACCTGAACTCTACCTGAAACTGTTTGGTTGAGCTCATTTAGAATCTCTCTTGCTCGTTGAATTCTGTGCCACTTGACTGATCTTATTTATAATATGACCCAGTGGCAGTATGTATATGCTAAAGAGTAAGGGGCCAAGGATGGTTCCCTGAGAGACACCACAGGTCAAAGGGCAACCGAGCAGGACTACAGTATGTGAGGACTTCCACAGAAAATTAAACACATTTATGTAACTTGACTACTAAACTAATAACTAAAGAAAAGTCCAATAAGGGTCAAATAGTTTTCTGAAAACATACTTTCCCAGAAGGTTGAACCAATCTAATTAAAACTGACATGTTTCCACAAATTACAAAATATCATCATGAAGTAATTTAGTCGGATTTTATTTTAATAGTTTAAAAACCTGCTAAACCAAATTATTTGATTATTTTATTGTAAATGTAAAGGGTCTAAGATTGAATTAGTGAATGGCCTGAAAAAATTAAATACGCAAAAAAAAAATAATACAATTTTTTTTTTCTTGGTGATTATATTAAAGAGAGATAATGTGATTGAACAGGGTTGGTACTGAATTGGGTTTGGGTGTGTCTGGTCAGCATTAAACCAATTATTAATGCATTTTGGTAGATATTATTTTTTCATGTTTTGTTCTTTTATTCCATTCTAGAGGGTCACATACTTTTTCACACAGACCC
Organism: Lophius piscatorius; assembly: GCA_009660295.1. Taxonomy (NCBI): domain Eukaryota; kingdom Metazoa; phylum Chordata; class Actinopteri; order Lophiiformes; family Lophiidae; genus Lophius; species Lophius piscatorius. Next base: position 9,155 of record VRLP01003414.1, read on the forward strand.
AGATGGTGTTAGAGAATCTTTCCAGTGTCTCGTCTATTGTTTTTGTCACTATACCTTTTTCTGAATTTATTTATGTTAAATCTCCACAGTTTATTCTGAAATTGACACACAAAAAGAAGAAACCAGAAGACTCTGAAAATGTCTGATAAATAGTGACAATCACGATTTAGAGGTGACACATTGAGAAAGTCCATACAGAAAGGGGTCACCGGTGAGAATCTGGGGACAGTGGTTTCTTGGGAGAGCCATTATAATTGTGACATTGTGTTATTTAATTTAAAAAGAACTATTGGGCCTTGGCGGGGACGTGCCCTGAATGTCCTTCCACTTTTACTCTCAGGTCACATCCAAACTTTTGCAGCTCCACTACAAATATTGAGGAAAATGTTCCCACTTTACACTGAGCACACATATCAGTATTGTCTCAGGCTTAACCTTCAGTATTTCTCTCAACAGCATTGTCGCAATGTGGCTGCTTGATTCTCGTTTCTGAAAGTTTCAAGTATGTGAAATATCTTGAATGTAAAAGTACATAATACAAGAAAAGATGAAGATGTGTCTGTTAAGTACAACCATACCGTAAAACAGTTTGAATATGAGAGGATGGAAACATTTCTAGATCCATATATCATAGAAGAGAGGACTGTCAGACACTGGATTTGGACCGGCACCCAGGTCACAAATCATTTCCTCCAAGACAAAATATGATTCAGGAAAAACACATCCCTCAATAATTCATTCATTCATTGGCTGTACCCTCAATAATAAACAATTTTATTCTAATTTTAAAGTAATTACATAAACACTCACACTGGGACATAATCACCCACTTGTTACAGCCATGGCCGTGCCCCAGCAGATTCCCCAGTGTCTCTTGTGTCTCCCTCTCCCTTGTGTCTCCAAAGCTCTTGTCTCTCTCTGTCTGTGTTTGTGTTTGTGTGGGCGTGTCCTAATCACCACAGCTCAACAGCTCCGCCTGGCCAAGCTCCTCACCTTCCTTCCATCAAGTTCATCATCACTCCAGTATATCAGCCCGGGCATTCTTCCCACTCATCGCCAGATCGTTGCTTCTACTATTGTGGTTAGCTACTGACCGGCCTGCGTCACGTTTGGATTATCTTGTGTTTTCTTTGTATATTGCTAACTTGGATTTACTCCCCTCGTCTCCCGTGCAACAGGATCCTAGCCAGCCTGTCCCCCTGCGTGCCTGCCTGTTTGCCCCATTTGCCTACTCCTTCTCCCTCGCTACCTCCGTCAGCCACGCCGCCTCATCACAATCCCATCTACCTTGTTATACATTTAATAAACCTGCTAAAACGTCTTCTCTCCCCGTCTGTGTTCTGCACTTGGGTCCTCTAAAAAGCTTCATCGCAACAGAACGATCTGGCCAAACATGGACCCACTGGACACAGACAATTTCCGTCAAGCCCTTGCAAACCAGGGTGCCCTTGTGGGGCAGCACACCCAGGCTCTCTATAATATCATGGCGAGTTTCCAAGGACTGTCGGACAATGTGGCACAGCTCGGCAATCAGGTAGAAAGCATCTCCTCACACCTAACCCACGCTCCGCCCGGAGCATATTCTAGCCCTCCAGCTCCATCTCCTACCCCAAGACCAGTTAGCACCCCAACCCAGAGAGCCCCATGTTCCAGACTCAGAACAGTGTGCTGGGGATTTAGGGACTTGCAGATAATTTTTAATTCAGTGCTCGTTAGTGTTTGAGCAGCAACCACTAACGTACTCTGTTGTAACTGTACTTCTTATGTTATGGGTCTTCTTAGGGGTAAGGCGCTAGCTTGGGCATCAGCTGTGTGGGAGAATCCAGCCTCTGCTAGCCGTACTTGTGCTAGTTTTGTTTCAGACATGTAAGGGGTTTTTGATGTTCCAGTTAGGGGAAAAGACGCAGTCCAACGTCTGCTACCTCTCTGCCAGGGCTCCAATAGTGTCGCAGAATTTTCTGCAGATTTCAGGATAGCAGCAGCTGAGTCAGGGTGGAACGATTTGTTTCTTAGGGGCGTGTTTATTAGCAGGTTGAGTGATGCTACGAAGGACGAGTTGGCTGTAAGAGATGAGACTACAAGCTTAGAGGAGTTAATATCCTTGTCCATCAGGTTGGATAACAGACTCCGTAAGAGACGTAGAGAGAGAGCCAGCCGTCCTCAGTCTCTGTTTCAGTCACCATTTCCTAGACCAGCCCCATGTCCACCTCCCAGCATTCGTAGCCTTACTGAGCCCACCGAAGAAGAGCCTATGCAACTGGCCAGGACCCGCCTATCCCCAACAGAACGTCGCCATAGGATGACCACTGGAGCTTACATCTACTGCTGTCAGGCTGGCCATCACTTCGCTACCTGTCCTCTTCGGCCAAAAGAGGAGGCTCACCAGGGTATGTGTGGTTCGTGGTGAGCCAAAGCCTTGCTTCCCCTCTTCCTTGGTCCCGTATGTAGCTTGATGCCTCCTTTGTTCTGAACCAGATATCCATTCCCGTTAGCTCTTTTGGACTCCGGTACGGATGAAAACGTTTTGGACACCAACTTCGCTGCCCAAGCCGGCTCAAGCAGCATAATCCCCAGTTGGATTGGGTCTCCAGCAGAGTGGTGAGTTGGAGCTCATTTTGTCACTCCTCCCATTTGCAGTACACCTTGTCTCCTGCAAAGGTCACTGCTCCCCAGCCTGCCCCTGAGCCTACAGACCTTTCTACCATTCCTGCCTGTTATAGAGATCTTGGTGAGGTTTTTCGTAAACGTTATGCCCTTTCTCTGCTTCTGCATCGTCCATAGGACTGCGCCATTGACATCCTCCCCGGAGCTCCCCGGAGCTCCCCTACCTTCTAGCCGCCTTTATAACCCATCCCATCTAGAATGGGAGTCCATGGAAAGGTAACTCCACGACTCTTTGACCGGTGGAATTATCAGACCCTCTTCCTCCCCCATCGGTACGGGCTTCTTCTTCAAAGAAGCCCGCAAAGAAGGACTAGACACTTTGTCACTACATCGACTACCGTGGACTCAACCAAATCACGGTAAAAAACATCCTCTCATCAGTACTGCTTTCGAGCCTCTCCATGGTGCCACCATATTTTTCTAAACTGGACCTCCACAACGCATACCACCTGGTCCGCAACAGAGAGGGGGACGAGTGGAAGATGGCATTATATACACCCATCAGACCTTTCTAGATTCTGGTAAGGCCTTTCGGATGAACTATGCTCCTGCTGTTTTCCAGGCTCTGGTGAATGACATCCTACGTGACTTTCTCAACCGCTCTGTGTTCATGTACCTCGTCAACTTGTGCCTGACCCTATTCATTCCCAGGTCCTCCTATGGGGTCACAACTCCCGGGTTGCTTGTCACCTTGGAGCTTCTCAAACGACATTTCTGGTGGCCGTCGATGGAGATTGATACCCGTGCCTTTGTATGCGCCTATTCGGTATGTAGCTGGGGCAAGTCCTCCCACCAACCCACTGCCGGCTTACTTCGTCCCCTGCCTGTCCCTTGCCGCCCCTGGTCCCACATTGCTCTTAACTTTGTCTCTGGACTTTTCCCCCCTCCAAAGGTAACACTCTCATCCGCAGAATTGTGGACAGATTCTCTAAAGCTGTGTATTTTGTTGCCCTTCCTAAACTCCCTTAAGCCTCCGAAACTGCAGACCTCATTGTCCATCATGTGATCCATCTTCATGGAATCCCGATGGACATTGTCTCAGACAGGGGTCCCCAATTCATCTGTCAGGTATGGAAGGCATTCTGTCGAGCCTTTGGAGCCATTTTGAGTCTCTCGTCTGGTTTCCATCTGCAAACCAATGGACAGTCGGAGCGGGCCAACGATAACCTAGGGGCTGCGCTTCGCTGTGTCGCCAGTGAGAACCCATCTGCATGGAGCATACACCTACCATAGGTGGAGTATGCCCATAACTCTCTGTTCAGTGCTGCCACAGGTATGTCTCCATTTGAGTGTTCTCTGGGCTACCTTCCCCACTTGTTCCCTGATCAGGAGGGTGAGGTGGCAGTCCCATCATTCCAGGCTCATCTCCGGCGCTGCTGCAAGACCTGGAGGAATGCCCGGGCCACACTGCTCCGCTCAGCTGGACGCATCGCCGCATCGCTGATCGTCATCGGACACCTCGGGGTCAGAAATAGGTCAGAAAGTATGGCTCTCCTCTAAGGACCTTCCACTAAAGACTACTTCCCGTAAACTCACACCCTGGTTCATCTGTCTTTTTGAAATAGTTTTCTGTCATTAATCCTTCTGTTGTTCGACTCAAGCTCCCCACCTCTATGCGCGTCCATCCCACATTCCTCGTCTCCATATTGAAACCGGTCCCTACCAGTCCTCTGTCTCCGTCTCCTGTTGCACCTCCTCCTCCTCGCGTCATTGAAGACCACCCGGCCTACACCGTCCGGAGGTTGCTGGATGTGCACCGCAGAGGACGATGGTACCAGTACCTGGTGGATTGGGGGAGATACGGCCCGGAGGAGCGTTGTTGGATCTCCCGCAGGCTTCTAGATGGCTCCCTCATCCGGGACTTCCACCTTGAGAATCCGTACAAACCTGGCAAACCCCCAGGTTTGTACGGAACCTGAGGGGGGGTTACTGTCACGGCCATGGCAGTTAAATGCAGTAACAATCTAGCTTAGTCAGCCCGAGGGAAAACCCGAGAGACTCTTTAAAGGAGGTAGGGAGATCTAACAATAATGATGATAAAAGCAAAGACAGCAAAAGTGATGAAAAAGAAACCTCATATCTAAAATGTGGCTAGATGGTGACTGATGACTCACAGGCTCCGCCAACTGTGATATGTGGAGACAAGCTGTCAAATGAGGCAATGAAGCATCAAATTTGCTTCCACACCTTGAAAAAAAGCACCCTACACAGGGTGTCGTAAATAATGGGCACAGTGAGATACAAAAATGTCTTATGCCCATGATTTTTAATTATAATTATTCACAAATATTTTCCTCTAAAAAGTGCGTGAAACAATTATGCCAATGCCAGGAAATCCTGCAAGTTAAAGGTAACAGAAGCATTATTCCAGTCACTCTTTTACACTCAAAGAAGTGAATAATTGCATAGATTAAGTACTTGACTTTCCTCAAATAATCCTGCTTTGAAAATGTACATATTCTAATTTCATAGAATCATTAGGAATTGGTTTACTATGAAGGTTATAACATTAAGTCAGTTAAAAAATATAAACAAGGTTTAAATAAGTTTCATTGTAGAACAGGCAGGATTCAATTATTTAAAATATTGGAATTATTCCATAATATTTTCAGGAAATTATGTTTTTTTGAATGGGAAATGTATTTTAAACAAATATATATTATCAGAACTATGATATAAATATAATTCAATGACAAATATGCATCACAATTTATTTGTTTGTTTATTATAGAAGTATGTTATCCAAACACATGGACATTTTTACATGTAATTAAGATACATACATTTTAAAAATTATGCTTAAATATTTTTTGAGTGTTTTCTGACGAGGATGGACAGGATTACAAACGAGCCCATCAGAGGGACAGCCACTGATGTGGTTGGTCAGAGGCCAACCTCTGTCAGTTGACCTCTGTCAGTTGGTTGGTCTTCCTCTGTCAGACCAACCAACTGACAGAGGTCGTCACAACGATCCGCTCTGACGACCCCTAAAAAGAACCGCCGAAAGAAGAAGCGGGTTTACCTGTTTGAGTAAGAACTCTGGAGTGGTTAACAATGACTTCCTGTTTCACTGGGGTGTAAATATGAGATGACATAGTGCTCATTTTCTTTGATCATTTCACAAAGACTTAGACCAAAGGACACAGCCATGGTGTGCGAAGAAACACTGTACAGATGCACAAATCTGGCAGTTTCAACAGTTAGATAAATAATTCAGATTATTGGGAGACGTTAAAAATCCTGGAAGCGGATATGTTCCCAAACTGACACCACGCGCTTGAGGATGATGGTTTTACAGGCAAAAGATGAGAGAAGGATTACAGCTTGATGAATGTTGATATCAAAAAGTCTCCGTTACCACCATCAAATGGAGCTTACACCATCATAAGCTGTTTGGGAGGGCAGCAAGAAATAAGCCTCTGCTGTCTTCCAGACACAAAGTACATCAACTACAGTTTTCCAAGAACTACTGGGACTTCCCAAAGAACAAGGCCATAGATCAGATGGGATCAAAGAGCTTTTTTCGCAACAAACCTCTTAGATGGGTGTTGCGTAGCTAGAAGATGGGTTCACTATATCTACCCACAGCTGCTGTAATTACACCAGGAATGACGCACAAAAAGCGTGCATAGGAAACAGTAATTATGAATTCCCTCCCGAAATTATTGCGATGTCTATTCACACGTGGCTAAGATTATCAACTAACCTCTGCTTGGCGAATATGGTACGTAATTTGTGGTAGAATTTTTTCTTGACAAATTACAGACATGGTGCATTCACACTAGATTAACATTGCAGACATCCTCCTCAATTATTACTAATTATTTGTCCGGTATTTTGCTATCTCCCATCACCTGTCGATGGGAATGTCTCATAGCAGGTGGAACAAGCCAGGGCTCCTTCCAGCGATTCAATGACTTTGGTGACTCTGAAAACACAAGACCAAACCAGAGCTGAATGTAGAGAGAATATGTGAATCTCATTTTATTAATGTTGCTGCTCTGTTTCCTCTGGGTAGATAAGCAACTGTTGATCACCATAGCCGCCATATCACCTCATCAGCTTCTCAAAGTGATAACGTCTGGTATTGGGTTGCTACTCTCTGTCTTTATTAGCCCTTTCTCCAACTCTCTACAGGATGACAACCTGCTTTCACCTTCATCATGGGAAAGGGGATTTCTTAATCTAAAATGTTGAGACTAAAATTATTTTCAAACGTTAATGGTATCATTCATTGTGAGAAAGAGGGGGTAATCATGACCCGTGCTTGGCTAATGATGTCAATGTCATCACTAAAGGGTTGAGCAGTAAAAAGGGGGAAGGTTACAAAATAACTCTCTAACTGATTGGAAACTTTAATTGTTTAAATAAGGTAAAGTTATTTCAGGTTTTCAAGAGGCAGAAGCAGACAAAAACTAGAATTTTAAATCTCTGCCAGGGCAGGACACTCCTCCTCTTGTATAATATGTGTTATTACATCATATGTATAACGCTTTGCCTGTTGTTGAATGTGGGTCTTTTTGGAGCTGCTTTCACGTCTGACCTGACCCTTTGGGCATTAATAACATTTCCATCTACCTTTCCATCCATCCATCTACCTATCTACCTACCTACCGACCTACCTATTTACATTGTAAAAAAAAAAAAGAATCAGTAAAATTTACGGTAAAAGAACGACAGCTGTGGTTGCCAGAATTTTACCGTAAAAAAATATGCTCACCACTCACCATTTATAAGACATTAAGGTAAATTAAAAAACTCTAGTAGATGCGGTCAATATTCATAAATGAAGAAATAGTATATATCATTTTCCTATTTCTGGTCATAATATGTGGAAAACCCAGAATTTTAATGCGAATATACAAAATGTTGGTGACATTAAAGAAACAATGCCATAATGTCACAAGCAAGTCATTACTGTAAATAAATTATTCTGTATAAATAACAGATTCTGCCGGTAAGAAAACATAAATAAGCCACTTTAACCATTTAGCTTACCATTTAGCTTACCATTTAACCAACAGCATCCCATAATTTCGACACAGAGAAGATGTTAAAAATACGGCATATATTTGTGAAAGAGTGTTGATTTCTCGGTTAAAAGGCTAAAGTTAATGTAATTAACTGTTATAGTATACAATTGAGTATATACAAATACATTTTTTTACATTATATCCGTTTTATGGTCATTTATTTAATGTTTTGTAACATTGTCATTGTATTTTTTACGGTCAAATCCTGGCAACCACTTCTGTCAATATCTTGCAATGAATTATACGGCTTTTTAAAGTCTATCTATCTATCTATCTATCTATCTATCTATCTATCTATCTATCTATCTATCTATCTTTCAACTTACGTCGAGTCGTACGGGGAGGAAGAGCAATGTCAGCGTTGTGGAAATTCATATAAGCGATAATGCCAGAAGTGAAGCAGCAAACTCTGCTTTGCTTTTTGCTTTCAAGAGGAAGTGATGCCTGCTTTGATAAAGGCAGTTTTGATTGAACACAAGAAGAGCCTTGATTTTCAAGAAGTTACGACGAACTTTGCAACAAATACTGGTGAAGAGGTGTCAGAGGTATTCTGGCCACTTGCTTGGAATATTATTCTTTATAATCAGTCATTACTGGATGTAGATGCTAAACGTACTAGAAGGGTCTGCTGGTGTTGTACGTACGTATCAGCTGCCGTTACATGGAGTTAAACCAATGTCTCTCATCAGCTACACTGCACAATGGATTGAAGAGGAGTTTACTACACAGATTGACGTCCACCACCAGTTCTTGGGTTTGCATACTAGCCAAGTAATAGTGAGGAGATTTGGTGACACTGCTTCAGACATGGAGCTACAAGACTGGGAACATGATCAGGGCCACTAGTTACTCCACTAAACTGAGTATCGCTGATGCGGTTGCAGTTGGACATTAGTTCAATGAGAGAAGAAAGAATTAAGAAAAGATGAATGATTTATCACAACAGAGGATGTATGCCAATAAGTCTATTAGAAAGTCTTGTCTTCGGGTAGATGGAGGCTGGTGAGTCTCTGCCATGAGCAGTGGCATCTAATATCCTCCCATTGGAGTCTGGTATACTGGTGGTGTTGACTGATGACTCCGTTTAGTCCAATGAATAATGAGGCTGATGGATCTGCGAGGATTAGGCAGAGATTGGGAGGTGGAGGGTATGGAAACGGGCCGCAAGCAAGAATGCAGAGAGTTATCTTTAAAGACAACAGCTGATGGTGATTGGCTAAGCATGTTTGTGGGACACGGTGATTGGACGGATGGGGTGACCTGATTGAGTGCAGCCGAGAAGGTAATCGAGACTGAGCCTGTGCGAAAGATGACAATAATAGATGTATGAGCATAACTGTAGCACAAGTGTGCCAGGACTGTCTTTCTGACTGGGATTGCACATGCTACATGATATGGTTTCTCCATCAAGACTTGGCAATTTAAGAATATAAGCCGTAACATCTCAGGAGCAGATGCTACACAGTCTGGCTCCGTTTGAGGATTCATCACAGAGGGTGAGCACATCTGATGCTGTGATTCTGTTTTTGAGACTTATGGCAAAAGAAACAAAGGAAGTCCATGACATCAAAACAATGAATGAAACGTGAGCCGCATTCCCCCATCATAGATGCTTTACAGAGAGGGAAAAACAAAAAACTGTGCTGCATGTAGGCTTTACTGGGAAGTATCAGTGTAAATGTGTGTAAGTAGTGGGGAAAAAATTACCAACTTTGCATGCTTCATGAATTAACTCTCACCTACTAAATCTCTCTCTTTCATCTGGCACCTGAGATGATGGTAAGGGATCTCCACTTAACTCTATCTGCTGCTGCTGTAGTGGTTGTCTGCAGAGTTGGTCTTTTGCCTTTGAGATCTTTCTGAAGGTGGTGACTAGAGGAGAGCTGTTCTGGCCAGTGATTTTGGTTGCATGCACAGATGGATCCATGAAAGGAATGCCCATGGATGGATGGATTTTTAACGTCTCTCTTTAAACCTCTGAATTATTTATCTAACTGTTGAAACTGCCAGATTTGTGCATCTGTACAGTGTTTCTTCGCACACCAAAACTTGAAAATGTGTGTGATGGATCCATCTGTACATGCAACCAAAATCACTGGCCAGAACAACTCTCCTCTAGTCACCACCTTCAGAAAGATCTCAAAGGCAAAGGACCAACTTTGCAACCACTATAGCAGCAGATAGAGTTAAGTGGAGATCCATTGCCATCGTCTCAGGTGCCAGATGAAAGAGAAAGGTTGAGTTGGTGAGAGTTAATTCATAAAGACAAGTACGTGGAAAGTCACCTATACTCAACTGTGCTTGAATAGTGATGAAAACAGTTACGAAATTCACACATTTAGGGGTCCTTCGACACAGGTATACCATATGTAATGGACTTAAATCCACCGATGTTTGAGGTGATGAGGGTAGACGACACCTTGTTGTGTATGGACAGATGGTCTGGATGGATGGACAAGAAAGGGTAACCTAAAGAGGTCTGGTAGTTTTTCCAGTTTCAAGTACCAGGAGACCGCTGCATAGTTAAAGTGTGGCTGAGGGGTTGGGAAAGATCAGTGTTTGGGTATGGATTGCTGTGGGAAAATAAAAATATTGTTATCGGCAATCCATCTGTCTGGACTGTGGAATTACTAACCCTAACCCAGCGGTGACTGCGTTTAGTAGAACATAAAAAAAATGAGGAGAACGAAAGAAGCTTAAAGGTGAAATATCTTCAAACGATTGAAAAGAAGTCCATCTTTCCTGATTCAAACTTTGAGGATTACCTTGATCTCAATGCGCTTTTCTTTTTCAATCAAGCTTTGCAGTTTATAGCTCTAGTCGCGACCTCCATTCTTCGCTCTAATGTCCATCAACCTTCGTAGTAGATACATCGTCAGCTCAGCATTGATACATTTCTTTGTATGTTTCTTGATTCTCTCTTCTCTTGGTATCCGGGGTTCACCTACCACGCCATCATACCTGCCAGCCACTCAACCAACCTCTGTACATCTCTGGAGTGCAACATCAACTTCTTACCAAACCTGCCTCCTGATTATTAAAGAAGTGAGGGTCAAAAGAAGTTGTTTTGCAAAAAAAAAACCTAAAAGAGTGAAATATGAATGATTACAATAAACTGTGACAAACAGAAGTTGGACCTGCTTGAGGCTGTTCAAATGAGGTACATTTGATCTAAATCAGACCAACAGTTAAGAAGTTATCGCTGGAAAACAGTTTTTTTCTAAGTAGAACTCCCCTACAGCAAGTAAAATGTGAACTATTAAATTTGAAATTTGTGTTCAAAATACATATCCTTGAGTCGGTTAGGAATGCTGTGACTCCTCAAACTCGGTAAAGTAAGTCAATCGCCACCTACGACACTTTTAGTATAATGTCAAATTCATAAATGTAATTTGGAATACCAAAACCTCTTAATCCCATCGTTGCATTGTGCTAACCGCATTATCTCGATATAAAGAGCGGCGGCAGCTTAAGGCAAATAAACTTCAGCAACGGTTGTACTTTTGAGGAAAAGATCCAATCCGTGCAGTTTAATTTTGACAGTTTCACTTGCGTAATGATTTCCTCATGCCTAGAAGCTGTAATAATGGCGCTCTGCATTAACAGCGGAATGTTTAGTGCACAGGCTATTAACGAGGCTAATCCCTGCAGTGTCTGATGAGCTACTTATCCCTACAAACCCTCCATGGGATTTTTGTCTTTGTAAAGCAATTATTTTTTCAACAGCACCTGTGGAAAAGCTAATAATAACTTCAAGTACATAAAAAGGCAGCTAAAGTTTTATATGTTGTGCTTCATTAATTTAGCTCATGAATTGCCAAAATGTAGCTCATGGCACCATGGTGTTAGAAGGTTTTAGATGTGTGCTGCCAGGCATCATTTAAATGACCTTAAAAGGATTAAGATTAAATATTTATAAATTAAAACATGATCAAAACTTTTTTTTTTTAAATAATTTTGTTTTCCTATTCTATCTAATATAACCCCAATTTTATGGCCTTTTTTTTTAAGTTTGTAGTTTTTATAGTTGTGTTCTGCAAACTGAGCTATTTCAATACACTTTTCGAAAGACCCTAGTGCGAGGAAGAATTTGGTTGATTTTTCGGGAAAGTTGGTTCTATATTTACGAAACTTTATCTCCAAAAGTTTCCTGGCCATCATTTCTCAACCTTTGGTCGGATTTACTCCGAATTCGGTGCATATGACTCAACACAAGGAGATCTATCGTGTTTATATCATATATATTTTACTCTCATAGTTTGTACTCTACTCACTAGGGGGAGCTTTTTTCAAGAAAGTCCAAAAATTGGTGCTTAACAAGGAGACATACTGTATATCAAGGCTATATCAAGTATATATCATATTTTACCCACCAGGGGGATCTTTTATGTTACGAAAATTGCTGTTTTCCTGACATTTTCAGTCCTGTGTTGAATAAAATTGGGGGATTTTTGGGGATATACCCTTGCTTTCAGGGCTGAAAGCATAGGGCTAGTTTCAAATGTGTTTTTTCTATTCCTCTTTTTCCTCATGCACTCTGTATTTTCTAGACTGTAAATTGAGCTACTTTATGTTTCATGCCAGACTGTGGAGTGGAATTTCATAATGTATGTAATGAAAGATATTCTTTCATTACATACGGTTAAACCCAGACACGGGTTTTCTTATTCATTGCTGCACAAATTGTGTTGTGCATGAAATTATAATGTGAATGTACTCTTATTTTGCACTGCAATGCGGCCTGCCCACGTACTGGGCTGGGCCAAGTACTTATTTTATTGTAATGTGTTCATCTGTATTGGGCCACTGAAGATTTTTTGATTCAAATTGCGGCGTAAAATTCTTTAATTTGACTTCTTCTGATATTTAATTTGAGATTCATCCTGGAGCAGCAGTATTTAGATTTTGAATTCCGCCTGACTGCGTAAGTTCACAGGAGATATTTTTCTTTTTTTTAAAAAAGAGAACCACTCCCTGCTAGCACCCTCTTTAAGGCCTAATGAATATTTGGCATTTGTAATTACTTCCTCAGTGGCTTTCTTGTCTTCACTGTGCTGCAAGTCCCATCCACACATTTGAAACAATACAGCAATAAATTAAATGCCAGCATTTGTCACTATAATAATACTTGAAGAGAGAAAAAAGCACAGTTCTACTTTATATGCTAAATATTTAGTCTAGGTAAGAATGTCTTATCTATATGCAAATTATAAGTTATCAACTTCAATAACTGTTGAACGCGGTGTTTCCAAACGTGCTATTGCCTTCATTTGTCAGCCTGCCAGGGTGGCCCAGGTTCTAATGCAAAGCGTTCAATCTTGAGGGAAATGGCAGCAAACGCAGACAAATAGTACACGGAAGAAGGAGAGGATAGTTAAGTACACAGAACGCCAGCCATGATAATGAGTTGGGTTTGTGTTGCCCACTTCATCTCTAGAGGAGAATAATGATCAGCTAACCAACCAAAAGGATATCACAGGCATCTGCAAAGCATAAAGTGATTGGCATAATCTAAAACAATGGCTGACATTTTCTTCATATATTAAGAGTCCACTTTGTCTTGTGCAGATTTTTATTTCATCAAGCCACATGTGATTACTTAGGGGAGACTTACAGCTGGCAAAAAAAACTGCCTTGCTGCATTTGGAGTTAATATATGGATATCACTGATACTTAATTTCTGCTAAAAAGCCTCATCAGGGTTGATGCTGCAACTGGAAGGCGTTAGCTGATCAGTGAGTTGCTGATTGTAAGGTTGAACGTGGGATTATGGGGAGACACAGACTGTATGATGGATAGAGGCCACCGCAAGGTCATCTGTTAGTTTGAGGAAGCCTTCAGTTTGGTTAATTCAGAGGGTGGTATATTCATTCGTACAACTCTATCTATACCCTAAATCCTGCTTTATTGCAGGATTATTCTTTAAATGGGTCCATCCCAAGACCAGGACAAAAGCATTAGGAAACTGATTATGTAGAAGTTTATGAGAAAACTACCTCAGTAAACAGAGTTTATTAAAGCAGCAGAATTGCCCCCTGCTGGCTTTAGATTCTGCATAACCTACTTGGCAAAAAAATTCCCAGCCTTTTCTAGATTCTTTTTATTCTAACCAAAAAGTAGGAGATAACTCTTAAAGAATATAATGGATCATTTTCAAATTTTACACCCGCATAGACTTTGTGCGAGGAAGTACTTTTTGTGCGAGGAAGTGTTTTTTGGGAAAGCTTTGTTTTATATTTCTGACAGTAGAGGGAGCTTTATCTGCAAAATTGTAAGGCAGTCATTTCTCAACCATCGGCGCAATTTGGTCCAAACTTGATGCATATGAATCAACTCAAAGACATCCATCTTGCAAATATAATATTTTACTCTAGTAGTTCATATTATATTTACTAGAGGGAGTTTTTTTTAAATTTTTATAAAAAACAGTGTTTTCCAGACATAACCAAAAAATATTTCATCGATGGTTTTCAAATTTTATACCCAAATAGATGTAGTGAGAGAAAGAACTGGATTGGTTTTAGGAAAGGTCAGTTTTATATTTCGGGGGCGAACAGTATCACCAAACATTATTGGGCCATAAATTCTCGTTCATTTTTCTGATTTTGACCAAATTTGGTGCATATGATTCATCTCCAGGAAATTTATCTTAAATATGTCATATTTTAAAGTTCAGATTTTACAACTTTCATGGATTTTCAAACAAGGAAGAACTGCATTGATTTGATATATACTGTTGGGATTTAGTCCAAATTTGGTGCATATGAATGAACTCAAGGAGATCTATCATCTATACAATATCATTTTTTACCCATATTTTAACCTAACAGTTCGTAATTTACTCTATTTAGGGAGATGTTTTTTTTTAACAAAAAATACTGTGCCAATAACAGGATTGCTTGTACAACGAAGGGGATTGGGGACTTTCCGGGTATATACCCTTGCAGTCGAGGGTGTATGCTGCTGATGTGGCTGCTGTAGGCGCCTTCGGCAGTGGACAAGCATCAACATGGTGAGTCTGACCGATCTGCAGCTACTTAGCTGCATATGCATCAAGCTGTGATGTCACTTTGTGTTCTGACAATTTTTTTCTAAACCAGAGTTAAACATTTTCAGCAGTTTGACCACATTAGCTCCTCCATGGGATCAGACAATACAGGCCAGCCTTGGAAGATGCTCCGACCCAGTCGTCTAAGCCTTCATAATTTGGCCCATCTCAAAGTCACTCAGATCCCTATACTTGCTTATTATTCCTGCTTCCATCTCATCAGCTTCAGGAAAAAATGCCTCATGTTTCAAGCCACAACCAGGTGCCATGGTAACAAGATAATCAATGTTATTCACTTTTTTGTTAGGGCTTTGTGCGTGTGTGTCGCTTATCTGGGAAAGTGATGGCAGCAGGATTCAAAGTGGGAATCAAGCAAACACTATTGGCAGTATCATTCAGCAGGATAGTGTTCCCCACCACGACATGTTCCTCCAAATTCACCATATCTCAATCCCATTGTGTGTCTGTTGGAGATGCTGGAGAAACAAGTGAAATCCATGGAGGCCCCAACTTACAACCTTCACTCCCTCATTCATTTATTTGAATCCTCTGAAAATCCCTCGAGGAGGTGAAGCCACCGTTTTCAACGGTGCTGCTTCTTTTGGATATAAAAAGGAGCTTTTCCAAAACTAACGTTGAAAACATGTATTTTCATTTTCAGCACAATATACATGAAAAATCATAGTAAAACTGTTATATTCCATTTACTCAATGAGATATCCCTGTCTTTCCCACAGTGGACCTTTAATACGTGAATCATGTACTTCTGCAAGAGAGGATATCTTTGATATTTGACAATGATTATTTAATTCAAATTTACTACCACATTTGTGGATGGAAGGAGTATACGCAGTCTTCCATCCAGGAGGTATGATGCAAGAGCTAATGATGAGATCAAAAATATGAGGGATATACTCAGAAATTACGTGTGCTGATGATTTCAAGGATGGATCCAGTTTGTGATGCCCCATTGATTTGTGTGCATTGACATGACATAAGGAATCGTATATAAAAGGGGATCGGTTAAAGTAATGCTGGACTTCATTAGCAGGAATGATGACCAATGTTCTTCCTCACAAACACTGGGACCCTCAAATAACACAGCATGCTACAAAATTACCAGTTAGCTGTTGTTTGAGTAAGGGCAGCAACAATATGGGGAGGTGGAGAGGAGTGGAAGACCTGTTGGAGGTAGCTTGGAATATTTTCCAAAACTTACAGGGCTGGTGAAAGAGGAATTAGTAAAAGAGTGCAAATAAGAGTCAGTTTTGGAATTTTCTCATAGCGGCAGAGAACTTACTCGTCAGCTGTCTGAAGGTAAGCCTGTGGCGATGGTCTTTAGAGCATCGAGCCAGAGTCCTTGCCTTGTGTCTGGAATGTAATAAAGTACAAAACTCAGCTGTAATCCACAGCCTAGGGCCATATTTAATTCCTACTCCTAGTTAATACCGAAAGTTATCTAATATGGAGTTCTAAACTTTAGTAAAATAACTCAAGGCTTGCTGAGGTTCAGGAATTGACAGAGTGTTGACAAGTGGAATGTGGTTAAGGTTATATTAAGGGGCCTTAAGACCACGTAAAGGCTTCTAACACGAATAATCTGGAAATTATCACTGAAATGAAGGCCATAAAAGATGGGGATGGGGATATACCCCTGCCCTACACAAGCAACTCCCCCGAATGAACTCCTCACTTAAACTAAATTTGAAATTTTGTCCAAAAAGCAGTTAAGTTATGATCCTCCTCCTAGTGAGAGTAAACTAATAGAGTAAAATATGAAATATATATATATATATATACATAATAGAGCTCATCGAGTCTAATCATATGCACAAACTTTGGACAAAATCTGTCCCCTTTTTCCTAAATCAAACCAGTTCTTCCACGTACTAAGGTCCATCAAGATGTAAAATTTCAAAAAGGACCCATGACATACTTTTGGAGTTATGGTGTTAGCGGCAGTAATGACTCCATAATATTCCAGACATTTTGGAGACATAATAAGCTGTGTAGAGTTTAGGTTAAAAAAGCTTATATTAATATTAGAAGGTTTGGTTAGCCAGTTTAAGTTAAGGTCACCAAGGATAATCAATGCGGCTCTCCCAATTTTTGCAAGGCCTCTGGAGGGGTAATGAGCTGTGTAGCAACCAATTACCATTAGCTTGTTATTGTTGGCCCAATCGACTTTCAAAGTAGAAAAGTTCAAGTTTAACCCATTCCACATTTGGAAGGTGTATGTTAGCCATCAATCATGGTTTCCTATATCATATACAAACATGTAAAAGCTCCTTTAGTTTTAGTAAAAACATCATAAAGGGTGCTGTGAAGTTGATTAATTGTATTTTCTTATACTCAGACTTAGACTTATTGTTTTTGTTTCCTTAAAGTCATTCTCACAGCAAAACCAAAAAAAGAATGCAAATAAACCTTCCAAGCAACTGTTGATTAATGTCTGATAGGATGACTACTTTCAGATGTTGCTCTTTTTATGCTAATGTGTTTCATATGCATTTGTCCGCCATATAGGGTTGCCATGTTTTGTTTTGTTTTTCCCCCTGTGGTCATTAATTTCATTTCCCATAAGCACAAATAATTTGACCGCTACTCTAAAATCAAACTTTTAATCTGGTTTTCTTCATTGATGAGGACATTCATTTTTTCAGTAGTTTGGTAAAAGCATTATTTCAGGCAATAATTCATAAACAAGGCCTACACTGCTGTCCCCGACAGCCAGGGTATATCCCCAAAAGGTCACCAATCCCCTAAATTATACATCTGATCCCCCCTGATTGAACTCCTCACACTAAGTGTGAAGTTATGTCCACAGTATTTTTGGTAAAAAAAAATTCCCCCTAATGAGTAATACATTCAAAAATGGGTTGTAAATGATATGCCCAAAATAGATCTCCTTCAGTCAATGCACCAAATTTGAAATGTGTCAGCTCGAAGGTTGAGTATTTATGGCCAAAAAGCTTCATCAATCATGGCAACAATGATGGGAGCTATGAACCAGTTTCCATGATTCACAAATTATGGCAACTGGTCCAGAATTGTAGATAATACTGTTAAATGATTTGAGAATACAGGTCAGGGCCAAATCATTTCATCAACCATTTTCAATGCTCAGACTGCTGCTCAGCAATGTAATTTGTGCCATCATGAATGGTAATGTGGTCTACTTGTGAAAGGAGTTTTGGTGGGTCAGAACTTTAGGCCGTAATGATAAGTACTTTGCCCAAGGCAAAACAGAGAATAAGAGCCCTATTAACTTCAAAATACCTGATTATCAAATCTCCAATAATCAACGCTGCCTTGTTGCCTCGTTGAGAGTTTGTGGATGGTGAGCAACAGCAACCTAATGACTAACAGACAGCTGCTTTCTGATGAACGTCACCATTTTCAGGAGTGAGAACATGGATGATTATGTCGGTGCTTTATGAATAGGACCACTATAGCGAAATAGGATACGCTATATTCCCCGACAACAAAGGTATATCCCCGAAAAGTCCCCAATCCCCTGAATACCTCGAAGAATTGTGAAGTTTTGTCCTTGGAACAGTATTTTCCATAAAAGGAGCTCCCCCTTGTGAGTGAAATATGAAATATGAGAGTAAAATACGATCTCCTCTGGTCAATTCATGTGCACCAAATTTGGACTAAATCGGACAAACGGTCAAAAATGATGGCCTGAAATAGTTAGAGAAAAGCTGCCGCTGGTGTTGGAAATATACAACCAAACTTTCCTAAATCTCATCCAGTTCTTCCTCCCCCTAATGTCTATTTGGGTATAAAATTAAAAATTATCCATCAAATCGTTTATGAGCTATTCATCAACAGTTTGCACTTTCTGTTTTGCTGTGAGAATGACTTTAACGAAACAAAAACAAAAAGTCTAAGAAAATCCAATTAATCAACTTCACAACACACTTTATGTTGTATTTACTGAACTATATTAGCTTTGACATGTTTATATATGACATAGCAAACTGTATTTCCATTTTAATAACATCCCATCATCTTTTGTTGATCATTCAGGTTCAGCATAAAAGCTTCAGGGACTTGATGGCTAACATGCACCTTCTGGAAGAGCCTGGCTGCTGATTTTTCAATCTGTTTGCCTGAAGAAAGCCCATCCATAGAGGAATAGTGTTACAGAAATCCAATGGGGAAAGAGTCTTTTAGAATGTCAGGCCATTTTATATATCTAATACACTTAAAGGTAAAATTGTTTAGATCCAATGAGTCTGAGGCTGATTATTTGAGCCTGAGAAAACCTAAGAGCTATAGCCCTTATCTGCTCCTCTCTCCCTCAGCAGACGTATGAACGTCTGCCCCAATCGTCTGAGCTGCAAACCTTCTTATCTCGGCTCCACTGCATACCTTCTCCCTGCACTCCGAAAATTGAGCCATCAGTCATTCGACTGCATGTTACACTTTCATCTGGAAATGTGAGCCGTGACAAACCATTTGAAAGAAAATGTGCCTCATCTTTTTCCTATTAACATATTGTATCGGCAGAAATATGACTACATCCTAGTTTGTATACAAAGGTCAATGGGCGACTGACTGTATTTAATTATTTTATTTCTTCTAGCAGGTATAGTGAAGAATATAACCATCGTCTTTTACATCCCTGAAAATAAACATATATACGTATATATATATATATATATATATATACATATATATTTTGTTGCTGTCTATTTTTTACATTCTCTTAAGTTTTGTTATACAATGGTACCTCGGTTTACGAGTGCCTTGCTTTAAGAGTACTTTGATTTACGAACAAAGATTCTTCAAAAATTGTGCCTCACTTTATGACCGGTCATTTAATTTACAAGCGTTTATTGTTTTTGCTCGATTCATAAATTTTCACGATCAAGCGAGAACCTGTATCTTGTAAAAAACTTGCTTGGTATACAGGTGCTCTGCTTTGGTATACAAGCATCCTGTTTGAACAAGTGGAAGACGCAAGCGTTGCCTTCCTTTGTGCGCCCCAAGACTAGAGCGAAAAACAAATGGATCTCAGGACAGCCTCCCTCGCGCTCGCTCTCAGTTGGCGTCATACACTCGCAGAATACTATCCGCGCGCTCGTGCCCGCTTACGTTTGGATGGAATCGAGTGAGACAAAGTTCTGCAAAGAATCTGCTGGCTTTTATAACATTTATCATTGCTATTTCTTAATAAAATTAATTTTACTAAGATTTTAAATAACATGGAAAATTATCATTATATGAATATTTTTGGGATTTGGAACGAAATAATTGGATTTTCATTATTTTCAATTGAGACATTCATTTCGGTTTACGAGTTTTTTGGTTTGCGTGCAACATCTCGGAACGAATTAAGCTCGTAAACGGAGGTACAACTGTATTTATATTTTTAACATTATTTTTTACATTACAAACATACATTCTGTATAAATATTATAAACTAGGTGTGTTCATCTTTAAAGGCATTTAAAGAAGTTGTTTGCCATCTTTACACATGACAATAAACATCTGAATCTTGATGATTATTTTACACGTACAATATTGTATTTCATTATATCGCCGAAAAATCGGGGATATTATGGAATCATAGTTGACGCCATGTCTTCCGAAGATCCTGCATGTTAACGCGTTAACTCAAAAACGGTTTAATGGATCATTTAGAAATAGGTTATATATTTCCCACACTAGTGAGACCTTTACCTCCAAAAGTTTCCGGGCCATAAATTCACCACCATTTGGTCAAATTTAGTTCAAATTTAGTGTTTATAAATCGAATCAAGGAGAGCTATCTTGTAAATATATTATTTTACTCCAGTAGTTCATACTCAACTCAAAAAAATCTAAAGCTCCACCGGACATAACTCAAAAAATTTTCATTTTTCATTTTTAAATCTTATAGCCAAGTAGACCTTACTGCAAACTGAACTGGATGAATATTACGACAGAAAGGTCTGTCGTATATTGCTGATACTTGGGGGAGCTTTATCTCCAAAAGTGTTCGTAATATAATTTCTTAACTGTTGGTCCGATTAAGTCCAACATGGTGCATATTTTGTGTTTTACTTTAATACTACAGATTGTACTCAATAAGGTGAGCTCTTTTCAAGAAACAATGTTTTTCAGACAAAACTTCCTGCACATTAGCCCAATTAAGTCAGTGGTGCATATGAATGGAATATAGGATAACTGATTCAAAAGCTTCAATTTTAACTTTTGAAGCTTAAATTGTATTTAACTTCAAAAGTTTATATTTGACTCCCTAGAGGGAGCATTTTCACGAAAAACACAGTTTTCCAGAATTACCTCAAAAACTTTTTTGTGGCTCATTTTCCAACTTTATCCATGCATAGACCTACGTGTGAGGAAGAACTGGTTTGATTTTGGGAACAGTTGGTTGTATATTTGGATATTTCTGAAACTAGGGGGAGCTTTATCTCCAGTTGCTTTTGGGCCATAAATTCTGAACCGTTGATCCGACTTATTACAAATTTGATGCATAAAAGATTCAAGCATATCTATTTTGTTTACATCATATTTAACCCATATTTGAATGTATTACTCACCAGGCGACGCATTTTACCAAAAACACTGTGGATAACGTCACACTTACTGTGACAAGTTCAATCTGGGGGATTACTTGCATAATGTAGGGGATTGTTGAGTTTTTGGGGATATATCCTAGCTGTCAGAGATAACAGCATAGGCCTAGTTTATGAGTTGTTGCGAGCCTCAACATCTACCCAAAACTCACTTTCCCCTTCATCTCCCCACATTTTCTTGCTCCTTCCACTTCCTCGTTCCCGATCAGAGCCTTCCGCCACAACCACAATCTTCTTTTGTTCCCTCATATGATGTAAACAATAAGATAGATAAACAGAGTTGTCATTGTCTTACACAGACACAAAGAGGATGTTTGGATGAACTTTGTAATGCTATGTATGGGGTTTAAATTCATTTTTCAAGACAGTACCCCAATTGACTTTATATCATTATGTCCTGAAAAAGTCAGGAATTTTATAGAATCGTCATCGCCATCACCGGATCCTTCTTTTGATCACGATAACTCAAAAACTATTTTATGGATAATTTTCAAATTTTACACCCATATAAACTTTCATGTGAAGAAGATCTAGATTGATTTTGGGAAAGGTTATTTGAATTTTTCTGACATCTGGGGAAGCTTTAGCTTGAAAGGTTTTCAGACATAATTTTTCTGCTGTTGGTTCGATTGAATGCAAATTTTGTTTACATGAATCAACTCAAATTGATCTATCTTGTTTATATCATATGTTATCCATATTCTAATCTAGTAGTTCAGATTTTACTCACTTTGAGGGGCCTTTTTCAACCAAAATAATGGTAGAAATAACTTAACATATAATTAAAGGGGTTCAATCAGGGGATTGCTTGTACAACGAAGGGCATTTGGAGGTTTTTGGGGATAAACCTTTGCTGTCCGGGACCAAATATAGGTGTTATTCTATTTTATTTTAAACGATTTGACACACAAAATGTCACCAAAATGTGATAATCTCTAGGATATGCCAAGAACTACGTCTGGGTAGAACTCCATGCAAACTGTCTATTAGTTTTTCCGTAATTCTTCTGACAAAATGTTATTATGACATCATATCAGGTCATAATGTAATGCAACCAAAATGTATTAATGTCCAGGAAATGACAACACCTACCAATTGGGAAAATGTCATCCAAATCCATCCATTAATTTTTCGAAGATCTAAATAACTAACACGCACAGATGTGAAAACATTATTTCACTGGTGAAGGTAAACATACATATGATACAAGTTATTAGATCTGTCTGTACATTTACTGACAAAAAACAGCAAATAGTCCGTGCCAAAAATTTATTTTGTTTATTTTTAAAAACTTCTGTCACTTAAATTGATTTGTATAATTCTATTTTCAAAAAGTGAAAAGGTGACAATCTGCTGTATAAATAAACCAGAGCATTGCAGATAATTTTTCATAATAAATAAATAATAATGACTGTAGCAGTATCCGTCTGGATTTCGGTTCAGTATATTTATAAACAGGAGAAAGAAAGAAACGTTCGTTCAATGCATTATAGACACACAATCAAACTGTTTCTAGCTGTCCAAGTGCTGAATGAGGATATTATTCTTCAAGATTAATGAAAAAGAAACATTTTCGTTTATATTATTATATATTTTTCCTTCTGTTCTGTATTGTTACTATGAATGTTGAGCAATCTCAGGAATCACACAAATTTCTTTCATGATTAATGGTAATTAATTAAATTAATTCATTAATCAAAGTTGTATCTCCTTTTTATAATCATGGAAATCAGTTCAATTGTTTTTGTTAATTGGGGTTAATTCCCAAACTCTTTTATTACATATCATTGAAAGACTAAAATAGGGGTATGCCCTTCCCTCATCTTGATTTGATTCCAAACCGTAATGGTTTTTTTCTTGGCTAAGGTCCCATCTGTCCACCAGGTTTCGTCAAAATCATTCGAGTGGTTTCTTTGTAATCATGCTAAAAATCAAATAAGCCAACCAATCATCCAACAGTTTTGGCTGAAAAGCACAACAGCAAGAATCATGAGAGAGATTAATGCTTCATAGTACTACAGAGGCTTAAACAAGGTTTTTTTTTTCCCAACAGTTGAACACTTCCTGACACCACACGCATGGCTCTTGCAGCGGTTATTAGCAAAGGTAGTGTTTATCATCCTACTGTCTGGCAAATGAAATAGAGAGAAAATTGTGTTTGTGCTCGTAGCAGCATGACAAATTACATCGCTGTAATTGGATGCATGCAGGAAGAGAAGAAAAACATGTTCACCAGCTAAACTAGTCATTTAAGCTCATTTTGAACACACTCACTTATGGTATTTGTGCACTTACACGTACCAACAGAAAGGGACACAGACTCAAAAGAGTGTCACAGTTGCACTTTCTTGTTTATGCCAGGACAGAAAAGGCTCCTGAAATGTCTGCTAACTCACAGAAAAATAGCACAATCGATCCGTTGGTCAATGTATGAGCATCAGGAGGCTGACCGGTGACTGGCCGAGAAGTCCCACAGTGGTTGGTTATACGGTTGCACTGCATGATGGTTCACGTTGGACATAAATAACAAGCATGAGCTACAAATAATGCAATCATATCATCAGTGAGGAATTTCTTCTCACTATGAATGCAGAAAATCTAAAACTTGTAAACCAGTTTTGGAGACTTATTGATGCTTGACGGGAATCACTTCCCATCTCATGTCTTTTCTGGTTTTGTGAGTGTGTTTCTCAGGGTGTGGCTCATTCTTTTGGTCCAACACCTAACGTCTATCTACAATCAAGATATTTTGTATTTAACCCCGGTTTCTTTGCCAGATCGTACAGCTTACTTCAGTGGTCGTACAAATGTTCAGGCTCTAATGTGATGTTTTATTCCAAATGCCCACATATTTTCCTTGTGCCCCTGATTGATGGTGAACTTCTCCTCTTCTAGCCACCAGCTCCAGCTAGCCTAGCCTCTCTCTCCGACCACAGTCCTGCTCTGGAAATCAAGTCAAGAAGAAGCAAGTTAAGTAAACAAATGACTCCATCCAGCTTCTGTCTTGGAAGTTTTTGATTCTCTCTCTACATCCTCCTGCCTTCTTTAATTAAAGACTGTTAAAAACATTCTCCTGCACTGTCTCACTTTTGGGTCCAGCCTTTTAGTCTAAACCAAAAAATGTTATCCCACACATGAAGTACTGTAGCACTAATTGCTAGAAAGAAAACCACAGTAAAAAGGTAATGCTTTTTCTGAAAGAAAAGGTGTCAGAACACACTGTGCAGGAACATTCTATAACAGATGATATGTGATAATAATGTGATGATTTGGGGGGCAGCCTTAGCTCACTGGGTCGAACGGTTGTCCCACAATCGGAGGATTAGCAGTTTGATCCCAGCCCTTGAGGCTGTATTTTCTAGGGGACCTTGAGCAAGACCAAGAAATCCCCTATTGCTTCCCTGGCACTTCACAGGGGCTGCCCACTCCTCCCCTGGAGGTGGGGGTAGCAGGAGCACATTATGTCTCCAATTGGAGTCTAGATAACATTCCTAGTGGCTGATGAATGTGCTGAGACTGATGAATGATGAAGTTGATGGATTTGTGAGGTGGAGATGAGGGGGGTTGGAGGGTGCGTAAATCAGCAACATAAGTGAACAAGAGGGAACGGAGAGAATTTTATTTAAAAGGACAGCAGCAAAATGATCGTGATCGGATGCATGAGGCTGGCTGATGAGCAGAGCCACATTGTGAAGCGGGTAATTGAGACTGAACATGTGAGCAAAGTGAGAATGATAGAATGGTAAAAGAAGTGACTGCGAACCGAGTGTGCAAGGAGATAGTCCTCTAAACTGAATATTTGCTCGAGCTTCATTAGAGGTGTGGTTTTAATGTTTTGGCAGATATGAACTAAGCTTGACAGTCCTAAAAGGCCTGAAATGAGTAGGATCATGTAGAAATTAGAATTTTGAATGAAAAGAATTTATGGCTGTGGGAAGGTAATCTGAAAGGGGGTTGCAGAAGAACGCAAGAGGGGAGCTTTACTTCGCCCGCAGGAATGAGATTATGACTGCGTCTACAAAAAGCTCAAATCACAACTCAAACTTCCCACATGGTGTGAATATGAATCCTCCCATGCACAGTGCCTTATAGGGAGGGACTGAGACAAATTAACATGTAACTTCCTAGGTAGCCAACTCGCTCATTGCTCCCGGATGTGAAAACTCAAATAAGAATAAGATAACACATGGATCCAAGGCCCAGTCTCCAAAGACGCCCGCAGCAGTTGCATTAAAAGAAGAGAACATATCATACTGTCTGTAACTCCAAATGTGTCCTCCCTCTCTCTGGGTTGGCACTAATGAAGAGACTCATTAAGGCATCAACGACCAGCCTGTCCAAACCAATCACTGTGAACATGTATGCAGTGCTGAGTCATTGTTGTGTGTATCCATGTCTTGATATGGCAAGGGGCGGAACATTTTCTCTCTGATGAAGTCGTTGTGATGTGGAGACAGAAGAATATTTTAATGAGGCTTCTTTCAGCATCTTTGAAGAAAAAAAAAGCCCTTTTTTTGTGGATGTGGCCTTGTCATACACGTGGCTGTCTCCATTAGAGTCAGACACAGAGACTGGACAATGATTTTACCAATCATCAGGGTTGCCTCTGCATATGTGCTTCGTCAGAGAGCGGGTCCTCGCTCACTCCGAGAGCTGCTGTCTCGGTCAAATCTCCTCTTTAGATCCGCTGGACCCACTTCGATTGCTTCGAAAGTGTTTGTTCAACTGGCGATTTCAGCCCGGCTTTGGATACCATGTGTATTTCCTCCACTCCTACATCATTTCAAAATGCTTAGAAGCAAATTTGCCAAAAAAGTAACTTGTCTTGTATCTTGTTTGGTGTTCTGCAAACTTCTGCTCACAGACTGTTTTTTTAAGTTTTAGTTTTCATTGCTTCATTTTACAATTTCTGGAGTCATCTTTTGTCTTTACCTTCACAGACTTGTGATCCTTAAGCTGCTCACTAGTTCAAATATTTTTAATTTCTAAAAGTCGGGGGTATAATGGAATCATCATCGCTGCCACATCCGCCGCAGATCCTTCGTGGTAATGCAATGACTCATATACTATTGCACGGATCATTTTCAAATTTTAAACCCACATAGAGCCCAGTACAAGGAAGAGCTGGGGTTATTTTTTTTGGAAGGACTGGTATATTTTTGACACTATTGGGAGTTTTATCTCTAAACATGCTTGGGCCAGTCCAAATGTTGATGCATATGAATTAATTGAGGATATCTATCTTATGTATATCTTATTTTACCCAAAAAGTTCATATCTTTACTCAATAGGCTGCACTTTTTTGAAGAAAAAGAAATACTGTTTTTTCAGACATAACTTCCTAGCCATTATTTACCTCGCTGTCAGGTACAGCAGCATAGTAACGTTTTGGTTTCCTGGTTTCTTTTATTTTTTGCATCCGTCAGACAGAAAGTTATCTCTTATCTTCAAACTAAAATATTAATGTACTATAAAATCAGGGAAACTTTGAAAAGTATTCAGCCCCCCCTTCCTTTAGAGTCCCAAACTGTGCTTACCTCAAAAATTCCTGAGCTGCGGATGGATGGATGTGGGGATGATCTGCTGCTTCAGGACCAGGAAAACTTTCCATAATTGAGGGTAATATGAATTCTGCTCTCTACCAAATAATGCTGATCTAGAATGTCAAGTCATCAGTCTATGAGTCGAAGTTCAAGAGCAGCTGGGTCATATATAAATTTTCTATAACTGCTTATACTTTTCAGGTTTACGGAGGCTGGAGCCCATCTCGGCTGACATTGGGCGAAAGACGTACGCCCTAGAAAAGTAACCGGTTCATCACATAGCCGAGTGACAGAGACAACTATTCAGGCTCATATTCACACCTGCGGCCAATTTAGAGTCACCAATTCACCTGTACAGCGTGTTTTTTGGACTGGGAGAACCTGGTAGGAATCTAAGCAAACATGGACAGAACATCCAAACTGAGCTTTCGGTACAACTTTACAATAAGACTCATCTTAATAAGTATTTATAAATGACTTCTCTGTAGTTATCTAATTAAGTTGCAAAAAATTAACGAATCATTAATAAAAGGCTATAACTCATTAGAAATAAAGGCCATCAGAGAGCCAAATAGTGAGTACACTTATCTGTAATGCTAACTGGATATTACCAAATATTGACCCACATTGACAAACTGTTCACTAGGCTAAAAACTGTTCATAAACATTTACTAATGACTTATGAAGTGTTTACAACCTAATTTATTTGCTGATCATAAACCATTTATGAACCCCTTTATAAACATAGTCTTATTGTTAAGTGGTACTGAAGCACTTTTTTTCACAAAGTGCTTTGTGCGGCCAGAGTTGGTGAAGGTGAGAGGTATTTTTCTTACAACAAGAAATTGCATCTCTCCTGATTGAAGTTGAGCTCTATGTGAAAGTTACTACATGTTTTGAATATTATTAGGCGAAAAAAATAGAAATGGTGAGATACAGGTGAAGTTGGTTAGAATTCCAGAAGAACCAAAAAGGGGAATGAAACATAACCGACAAGAAATAACCCCTCTTATCATGGCTTATAGATGAAGGAGCTGCAAAGACAATAGACAGGCACATAATTTAGCTATAATAATCTTAAAGAAAAAGTAAAGCTGATTTCAAAACACTGATTAATCAGTCTCAAGTTGGAAAAAAGAATCCCTTGCACTGGGTGACAGGTAATACTATGTTGTACATTTAAAAAAAAAAGTTATCACAGCACATATCGTTTGTTTTTTGTCTCATTCTTATGCACAAAGCCGCACCCACAAACACACACATTGGCAATGATGCCTATTCATCAACAGACAAGGACGTGAAAATCAATCTCAATATTCATAGGTAGTTCACTTATCAGACCGGAGAATGCACATTGACAGATGCTATCAAATTCACAACAATAAGTGTAGTGTGAGCAGAAAAAGGCTCATTTTACCTGAGACATGTCCTCTTCATTATAGGGAAGGAGGCCCTGTAGGAGTCAAGGTTACCCTCTATCACTGGAAGAAATCATTACACAGAGACGAGGAGACAAATCCACCGAGTCTGGGCCATATCCCCCCCCAGGATCACTGCTAACCTGTTTATTGGTATTCTAACGATCCAGCACATGGATATTGTCACGGAAAGACAAGCTTTCTCCAGACCTCTTCTCTCTGCACAATCGACTGTTCAGCACATTTAGAACATTAAAATATCCTCGGCTCTCCCCCGATGCCCTCTCCTGCAGTGCCTGTACCGAGACATGGCATATCATAACAAGGTGATGTCCATCAAAATGCTCATTGCACTCAAGTCTACTGCTGAAAGTTTCACGTGTGCTTTTTTTTTTCTTCCAAACTTTGCATTAAAATGCTAAATCGACAAAAAGATAATGTACTAGTGCTCGTTCTTTTAATACCTGACTCAGTCCGCGCAGGTCTCTGGTGGGCCTGGATGCATTTTTGCTCGGCAGGGTCGGCTGCAGCCTCTTCCCCTCGAGGCAGGGTTTAGTCAAAGAGAAGAAGAAAAAACGGTTTATTGAAGTCAATTTCTTTTCCTAAGTCGAAGCCTCTGCAATTAACAGTTAATTTTTATTTCTTTATTGCCAAATAGATAGATGTCTGAAGTTCATTCATTTCCTCCCGAGAGCCGCGGCGTTGCTCTCCCTGAAGCCTCCATTGATTCTAGAGGCTGATACGAGTGTGTCGTCAGGGAGGCCATTCCACGACCACAGCATGCCGTTTATAGAATGGCCGCTCTCAAATGGAAGGGTATGTTTGGGTTGCTTTGTGTGAATGTGACCAACGATAATCGAGGTGCGATAGAATAAAATAAAGAACCACACGGATACCTTAGTTTGTAGTTGAACTGACGCTGCAGGTGTCAGTTCCTCTGAAAAATCTTCTCATTTTTCCTTACCTCGCTTGATCTTCCCTCTCCCTTTACAGCCCCCCATTTGGGTCTTCTCTTCCTCCTTTTATACTGGATTCCCTCTCAATTGCCTCCTTTGTCTTCTCTCCCATCCTCTGTCTTTTTAATTCTATTTTTACCCGCCGCACCACCACCAGCTGCACAACGGTAATAATTCTTCCTGTGGTTAGTGGAATGGACAATATGCTCATTATTATGGACTGTAAAAAGTGACAGATTGAAGTCGGTAGTTGAGGTCACGCTGAATCTTGAAAAAGATTCATGGAGCTGGTTTTGCTTTGTGTTATAAGCATTTACAGTGCTGGGGAGAGTATTGAACCCCTTAATGGTGCGTTTCAGATACAATTCTGTGTTGGATTTTAAGTTTAACATAGAACATTTTCTGTATCTATTTTGTGTATCCTGAATAGGGTTTTGAGGGTACAGCGTTTATCCCAGTGGGGTACACCCTGAACCTGAACCCAGAACCTTCCAGATGCAAGCGAAATACATAACATAACTATATGTGTCTCTGTTTACAGGCTACACGTCAGAAAACAGGCACAAAAAAAAGACACACCACCCTCAGATGCTCTCACTGCTGGATGTCCAATAGACGGGAATGACCTGGAGAGTACAAGAGCATCATCAAGGACTGTGTGGACTTGTGTGAGGTCAGTCACCTGTGTATTAACACCAGTAAGATGAAGGAGCTTGAATTAATAATTTTCAGAAGCAGCAATTTGGTTGGTCCCACCGGTTGCCCGCTACACCAAAATCAAAGGAAATCCTGGAGGTAATGAGGGCGTTGAACTCAGTCAGTCTGTGATGGGTTCAAAAGCAATTTCTAATTCTCTGGGACTCCACAGGTCCACAGTGAGACACAATATCTATAGATGGACAAGACCTGGAACAATAGAGAACCCCAAGAATTCCATCAAGAAAAGTGTTAAGGCTAATTCAAGTCACAAAAGATGCGGAGTACGTGGATCCGCTATTCGGAGGAGAAAGACACAGTGAACCTAAAACATAATTTAAGACATTAATCCATCATCTAAAAATGTTTGTAATTAGCAAAAATGTTAATTATGTTACTCAAGTAGATGCCGTTCATTCTTGAAGTACCAGCACTTAGGTTGGCACCTAATCAGTACACGCAGGAAGAAATCATATTTGACCACTCTGACACCTTTGCTGTGAGCTGCAATCACAATTATTTTTGGGACTTGAGTATTGTTAGCCTCAGATTGGGGTTTTCAAGGTTGTCTTATGTGGAGCTCTGGGACTCTTACAAGTATTGTTAGGTGTCAGACATGAGTGTGTCTGAGAGTGTCTGGTGACTGAGTGTTTTTTGATCTGGGCCATTTGTAATTTTTTAGCTTGACATAAAGCCTCGGTAAGAAGCACTCGTTCCTTCATATATTTTATCTCCTTGAATAAATGCCATGGCGGTAATTTCTCACAGTGAGAAGTAGTGCTTACATATGAGCCAGAGAGACAGATATACATTAGGTATTTGTGGTGATTTAATAGTGAGATATTAAACTGAATTGATCTTGAATTTGACAAAAAATGTATTCCTCGTTTTAAGGGTGCGGTGAGTTATAGATGTGTATTCCCTTTGCTGTTTAAAAATGTGACACTATTTTTATGCAGTAGAATTCAACCTTCTTTCTTCTGGCAAACATAATTTCTATTAACTCCATGATTTTTCCTACGGAAGATACTTGAAAATCTAATTCCGAGCACAGGACTCATTCTTGACCCAAGAACTCATTATTTTCTAATACCTTATTTTTCTACTGCCTTATATATCAGGCTTAAGTGTAAAATATCTTCTTGATATTTATTTCCTCTAGTGTTCATCTCCGTATTTGGTATAAATGTCAGCTAAAAGTGATGGAAAGTAATCAAGTTACATTAGTTTAATATAGCAGTAAAAGGATTAAGTTGATGACAACACATTAAGAGGTAATTGTATGAAAACATAGTTTCAAAGTAACCCCACCCAGCCAGCATACATATATTTGTTGTACAACTTCTGAGGGGGAATGTCAGCGGATATGTCATCTCCAAATGAGTCTTATTAGAAAAGCGTTTAGGGATGTTGTTGTTTATTCAAAAGTTGAACGTAACCTAAATGACAAGGGACCAAAGTATCTAGTAACTGAAGTGCTCAGATACTGTAATTGTACTTAGGTACAATGTGTATTTAATTCATTAGTTCATTTTGAGAGGAGAGTACACCCTGAACAAGTCGCTGGTTTATCACAGGGTACGGTACTGACTCATTCTTATATTTTTATTATATATATTTCATATTTCTTAGCAGAATGTTGCTCAAGCAGTAAGAAAGCAAAATAGGCCCAATATAAAAATAAATTTCAATACAAAATCTTTACTTTTATATTTCTTTTACATTTATTTATTCACTTTTACGACCGTAAATAGATAGAAAAACAGTTAAACCTCCTGATCTAAGTTATAAAAACAATTCTATTTTTTACATCTGTCTCCTGATATTGTACCTTTAGAATTAGAAGCAATGGTAGATAAACATACCGTTACATTCGTTTATTGCCTGGGAACAACTCAACACCTTCTTTGGAACACAAAAAGGTACATATAGCTACTTTTAGCTCGAGTAATTGGCTACCCAAAGTTTACGTTATTGTAGAACTTACTTTCGGGACAGATATGGACTCCCACTGTACCACTATTTATGTTGGAGTGTGTACAGAAGGATAAACATTCCCGTTCACATTCACAATTATGGACAATTTGACTCACACACAATTAGCCCTATATTCCATGTGGCAGGAAGCTCTCTAGGGATTAACACCAGTAAGAGTAGAGGACATCGGGAACTCATGTAGACATGGGGAGAACATGCCAACTGCAAAGGCTCTAAGGTCGTCGATGGCTTAAACCCGGAATCTTCTTGCTGTGGGGCAACTGTGCTGCCAAAAATCCCACCATGTTGTTCTACTTTGTTAATTTCATGAGAAAGATGTACGTATCTAATTCAGTGTCAAATATGATACCAAGTAAACAGCGTGTCACTGAGAGTGTGTGTTTCTCACAGTTGTTTATGAAAAATGAAAAGCATGTGGTGATAAGTACCAATGCCTGGACGTCATGTGATTCCTATGAAATGATGAGTCACGTTTGCTCTTTCATTGTGTTTGTTTACAGTGAAATATTGCTATGATGTTGCTGTACCGTTTTACCCTACATTTCTAGAGTCACATCACTTAACTGACGCTCGGACATCAACAGCTTGTCTTTTAAATGCTATTGTCCATGTTGCTAAAAGTATTTCACGTTGCTCAGTTTGTATTATACAACACGCTGGTTCATTTTTATTTGAAGGTAATTGGTGACACTTTGATCGAATTTTCATTTAAAATCAATGTCTGCATTAAACAAATATCAATAACTGTATCATGTTACACTGAGAAGCATTTGATCAAATGGTTTTTTATTTAATGTAAGCTTCCTGACCGTGTATCGATGAGAATAAATGACAATCAACAACCTTTTGACTGTGTTTATGTGCTACACTCAGCTACACTCTTAGCTCCAGGAGGTCTTGATACCTTCCCTGCTGAGAAGATTCAGCAGCGAAGCACTTGTTTATCCCTGGAGTTGGTCCACTGTGCAGCTCCATTTGTAGCATCAACTGTCTGGATGCACAGCTTGTTAGCGGCTCCAGGCCAGCAAGCTGGCAATAGGGATGCAAGTGGAAAGGCAGCTGGCCCACTGGCACTGAGGGCCCGGCCTTAATGATCATCATAGCAGACAGGTCAGACACTGGCTTAAGAGAGAGAGAGAGAGGGAGAACGAATGCCGAGGCGAGAAATAAACAGAGAAAGCTGATATGGAATAGCAAAAGGTATCTTTGATATTCAATACAAAAGTGGATCACCTGTTGATCAAAATACAACCCGGGGTAACTGTAAAATTAATGCAGTCCACAGTCTAAAGAAACACTGTAAAAGCTACAGGATCAGAAGAAACAGATGTCTTTGTGGACAGAGGATTTTCTGTATTGAGCCGAAGTCAGCCGTCATGCATGACTCTGAGAAATAGAAAACGTGACCTCGGCTTCATGGGACTGAAATAAATATAATGTAAGGTGCAAGGGTCAGTAATGTTTGATTTTTAGAACCTCTATAGACATGGCTGTCAGTGTCAAACACTTCCCTCCAGGAACATCTAACAACCACTAGATAGAGTAACCTGAATTATGACCTTTCTTCACAGATTTGTGTATTAGTAGATGTTTTCCGTGTGTGTGTTTGTGTGTTTATTTCAGGGTGTCCTTGTGGCACAGTCTGGCAGTCCAACACCTTCAATCAATATGTGAAGGGATATATGATCCTGCGCGGCTGCATGCACCATGTGAGCCAGAGGTAAGCCTCCCTAATGGTCCCTCATTTATGTGGTCTTCATTACGGGCCTTCCTCTCTGTAGAGACAATTCCACCAGCCAGACTATGGTTGATTGTTTTCCTAAAGCTGCTCACTTTATTGCCCTACCTAATCTCCCCCTAGCCTTGGAGACTGCAGACTTCCTCTATCTCCTGGTGGACATAGTCACAAATCACGGCCCCCGGTTGACTTCTTAGGTATGGAAGGCTTTCTTTAGTCTCTCCTCTGGCTTCCATCTTTAAACCTTTGACCAAACAAGATTTGCCGGGTGATTGGCGTTGAGGCTCCTGTTGAAGTCCACATCTGGCTTCCACAACAATCAAACATAAACCCTGGACTCAATCACCACTCTAATTGCTAGATCGTACTGGTTTCTCTAGTGGTAGAATCCACCTTCAGGGTCATATGGTATCTCAAGACCATGTTTTGAATTAGTTTTAAAATGCATTTCAGGTAATCTGCTCTTCAGTTAAGAGCAAAAAAGATCACTAGATACAAGTGTTAACAACCACCAAGACGCATTGTCATCGTCAATCCACCTGCCGAGTTTGTCAGGGAGATATTTGACCACCCATCTTTTGTAGTGTAAACGTCAATGTGTCCTGATTTGTCTCTGACAGGAACGTAACAGGAAAATACATCAACAGCGGTTGACGTGGTGGTTGTTTTGGTGGAAGCAGGCTAAGCCACCGCTTTGAAAATGGAGTTACATTTCCGCATTGTTCTACACTCTTTAGAAAGTCGCAAATTACTTTGTCTCATCAGTTGGAGTAATCTCTACATGTTTACTAGCTCTTGAAAAATATTCAAGTTGTTAGGCAGCCTGTACTAGCTAGCTAAACAAATCTGACACTGACCTGACCTGACTGATAACTATGCGTGACGCACTTTGTCCTCAGAAGTGTAGGCAGCAACGAAATCTGAACACAGTAGGTCAGCTGGACACATTTGGACAAGCATGATAGACAAAGGTGTAAATGGTGATATGTCTCGCTATCCGTTTGGGATCGGATAACGCAAAACGCGTTTTAAAATCAGATTTAAATATAAATTGGCTTTTGTTGTCTTATTTTTCAAGATACTCTTATTTTTTATTTCCCTCTGCCCCAACCAGAGGAACTTTCATCTCTCAGTATTAAATAACTAATCAGAATGAAGAAATAAAATCCCACATGGAATTGCCACAGTAAAAGATGCCATGATATTTTTTACAGTCTTAAGGCCGGATCCCATCCACCTCCTGCAAGACGTGAACAAACTCTTGTGTAAATGTATATGGAGTTGGAGAAAATAATCTGTACCCACAACAGCCTGCAACGACAAAAACATGATTAGCATAGTTACTCAGCCGTGTTGAAGTCCAAAC
Organism: Lophius piscatorius; assembly: GCA_009660295.1. Lineage (NCBI taxonomy): Eukaryota > Metazoa > Chordata > Actinopteri > Lophiiformes > Lophiidae > Lophius > Lophius piscatorius. The sequence continues at coordinate 44,208 of VRLP01003414.1, forward strand.
AGCGCGGCAGGAGAACGGGCACAGCTTTTGCCAGCCTTTTTTATCGGGGAAGATTGGGACAAAGAATAAAACAAACACCATCTGTTAACAAAGGCAAACTGCATGACCCACTTAGATCTAATGTCAAACATTCTACTCCTCTAGATTCTTTGCTCGTTGTCCTTCATAGATGCTCTCATTACTTGCATTTGAACCCAGCCAACAAGACATCGCCATGAATCCTCCCCTATAGCTGGGCTTGTTTTCTGTCACATTCTCACACTCCTCCGTGTCCAGACAGAACTAAACACTGGGCGAGAAAACTACAACTTTTTGCAGCAGTTGAGATGATTGATGTTGCAGCAAAACTTCAGCACACTTCCTGATTTAAGAGATTTTATACCAAAACAAAAGGTTCGAGCCTCTAATTCCAACAAAAATATGTAGAGCAAGAACAATGATATTTGAGGACAATCATCTAATTAGATTGAGGATTAAACTCCAGGAAGAAAATTGAGATACGGCCCAGCTGGAGACGATGGCAGCATCCAGGTGAGGCCAGGAGCCGCAGCGCAGTCAAACAAATTAAGTCCTATTTAAAGAACGTTGACGTGACTGAGGTGTTACCGTGTTGCTGTTTTGTTGTGGAGAAATGAGAGAAAGCACAATGCTGAGCAAAGGGTGAGAGATGTAAAATGGAACAACTCTCAGAGGGCACCAGCATTCATATTTGGTGGAAACAGAAACCTAAAAGAGGTTGTTTGAGAAATATATCAGCCATTATCGTTGCAGAAAGTGGGAACCGTCAATGTGGAAAACATTTTCCTTCAGTGTGACTGTCCCCCAAAAGTGAAAATAATGAGCCCTGTGGAGGAAAACACTCCGTTCCACGAGGGGAGGTGGAGTCTGAGCGACATAGATAGTTACACCTCAATAGAAAGTCTCTTGCCCCTTATTATAGTATTTGACCAGAGGGTGGTTGCCATCATCAAGTCTCATCAGACAAATGATGATTTACTATTTCATTGTCTCCTTCTTTTCATTTTATTCCACCATTATAGTTGGAGTCTAATCCCTATGTGATGATAAAAAGCACCTTAAGAATGGAAAGAGCCATGTGTTGGTACTGTGGTGTTAGTATTTAGACTTCTGTCTGAAACATTCAGTTATCACAAGGAAGGTATCATTAGGATTTGATTGATACTGATAGTGAAAATAAAGACATGGCATGAGATGGTGTGACCTACTTCAAACTCAATAAATGGAGTTCTGAAGAGCTCATCATGAGAGGAAGTATTTAGCTGATTTAATCAAAAGGCAGAATACATCATTGGGTATATTTTTTACAAACGAAAATTATGGGTCGACCGTGAAAAATAAGAAAAATCAAAAATTAAAAGAATGAAGTTGTAATTTTCAGGAGAAAAAAAAACATTAAAAAAAGGAGAAAAAAAAGAAAAAAGTCATGGCTGCGTTCGTTGCTTCTGATACCTAGTGTCAGTGAGATAACTCAAAAGCATTGTCATGAATTACTTCCATATTTTAGGGCCACAAAAGCCCTAGATCAAGGAAGGACTGTAGTGTTTCTTGTAAAATCCTGTTCTATTTTTCTGGCAGTAGGGGGAGCTTTATCTGGAAAATTGTAAGGCCATAACTTCTCAACTGTGAGTCCGATTTGGTCCAAATAAGGATCATATGATTTGACTCGTGATCTATCTAGTATAGTGTGAATTGTGTTTCACTGTACAAGTTCCTAAGTTTAATCACTAGGGGGAACTTTTTACAAAACAAACAGAATTTAGAACATGAAATCCTAACCGTTTGTCTGATTTAATCCGGATTCAGTGTATATGAATCGACCCAAGGACACCTACTCTATCTCGAAAGTATTATTTTTTACCCTAGAAGTTTATATTTATTTATTTTTTTTTTTTTAAGCAAAACAGTTACCGGACATAACTATAAAATGATCCATAAAATGTTCTTTTTATGGATCATTTTAAATTTTATACTTAGATAGCCCTTAGTGTAGGAAAGAACTGAGTTGATTTTGGGAAAGGTTAGTTGTATAGTTCCGACACTAGGGGGAGCTTTATTCTACGGAACCCTCATCTCTTAACCGTTGGTCCTATCTAGTCCAAGTTTGGTGCATAAGAATGAAATCCAGGAGATCTATCTTGTGTGGACATAACTCAAAATTTAATTTTTATAGTTCAATCAGAGGGATTACTTGTCTTCATTAGGGCATGAAGAGACAATCAAACAGGTGTAGTAATTTAAAAAAAAATACCCTGCAACAGGTCATTTGACCTAAAGTCACTTGACATATCAATATTGCCACATAATAGAAAAGCCTTAAATTATTATTTATCACTGCTGAATGCAAGGAGGAATTCTTGCATTCTCCAACTGAAAAAAAATCCTAACCCAAACACTTAAATGAAATAAGTTAACTAAAATATGCGTCACATCCTACATCTACAGTCACCCTGTTGAAGTTGAATTTCCACAACAAATATACAGCATTTGCTGAAAGGTACAAAGCTGGAGAGGAGCCAGAAAGAGAGACTTCAGAAGTGCTGCACAAAGCAGCAAAGGAGTTAAGCATGGAAAGCTGCGTACAGATGGGGAATACATTAAAGGATCATCATTAAAATATCAGAGCATCTATTCTCGTACTTCAAAACAAACGTGAGATTATACTGAAAATTAGAGATATGCCTCTTTCTGAAAAAAGACCAGCAAGGACCGGGAGGTTAAGATGGCATCAAACATCACCAGTCAGCAAATTGAGGACTTGGTCCTCTGTGATGAGTCAAGCGATGTAAAGGATGTTCAACACACAGCGCTGCTATGCAGATATGGGAACTCTGATGGGCTGCAGGAAGAAATCACTGAGTTGATACAGCTAACAAGTTGAACATGGGGTGAGGACATTTGGGAGGCTGTTGTGAACTGTTGAAAAGCTAAAGAAATAAACAGCAGCCACATGTTGTCAATGGCTACCGATGGGAAACCAAGTATGATACGAGCATAGAAAGGGTTTGTGACTTTACTTCAGAAGTCTCTGGATCGAAAGCTGCTGACGTTTCACTCTACAAACAGTGAAATGTTTGTAAAGTGTGAAATGTTCCGTGTTCCACAAGGAATGTATGGAGATGATGATCATTGTTATTCAGATTCTGAACAAAATAGTGGCTAAAGGGGTTAAATCGCTGACAATTCTATTCATTATAACAACCGGGAATATTATGGAATCCTCGTTGCCGAAGCCTCGTTGCCGTTAACCTTCATGTTAACACAATTACTCAAAAAGTGTTTAATGGATCATTTTTTAAATTTTGCACCCTCATTGACCTTAGTGCGAGGAGGAACTTAAGTTATTTTGGGAAACTGTGTTTGTATATTTCTGATACTAGGGGGAGCTGTATATGCAAAATTCTCATGCCATAATTTTTCAACTGTCGTTCCGTTTTGTCCAGATTTAGTGGATACCAATCAACTCAAGCACACTTTACTCTAATTGTTCTTATTTAATACAATAGGGGGTGCTTTTGCTGTTTTTGGACAAAAATTCCTAACCATTGGTTCTATTTAGTCCAAATTTGGTTCAAATGATTTGACTCAAGGAGATGTTTTTTGTAAATATCATATACCAACTAGGGGAGCTTCTTTTACGAAAAACACAGTTTTTCAGACATAACTTAAAACATGTTTCATGGATCATTTTCAAAGTTTATTCTTAAATAGAGCTAATTGCGAGAAAGACCAGACTCAATTTTGGGAAAGGTCGGCCTTATAGTTCTGACACTAGGGGGAGCTTTATCTCTGAAAGCTTTTGTTCAAGAGTACATATGGAGGACTATTGGAAAACCTCCACAAACCTGACAAACTTGTGTTTGAAACAGGGACTACCTCTCCCGACACTTATTTGAACATTAAGAAATATGCATTCGGAGTCTTTGGATCCTTCTTCTTATTGGCGCAGGTTTTCTCCAGCATTAACTACATACAGTCGGAAGCACCGCTCCCGTCTCACAGATGACAGCCTGCACTCCTGCGTGAAGCTCAGAGTCACATCTTACATCCCTGAGATTGAGAAGATCTGCAGTGATGTTCAAAAACAGAAATCCCATTACAAAAAGGTGAGAGCACAAAGCTTAAATGGGCTATTTAATTTTAATAAATTGTGATTTTGTCAATGAATTAAATGACCCTGAGCTGATATGGTTGTGTTTTATGCTCAGACGAGTTTGATTGGCAGTTGATTTCTGTACGTTGCCGAGGCTATAACAGAAGAAGATGACTCACATTGAAATGGACTGAAGACGTGATTTAAGACAAAATAGCTTATTTTTTTTAAAAGTCATTTTGAAGCTAATAGACTGCAACTATATGTTTTCTTTATTTCAAAGTGGGCTACATTTATTTGATAATTTTCCCCAAATATTGGGAATGGCCCAAATAGGCCTGAATATAGTTCTGTGTTTTAATTTATTTCAAAATAGGCCAACACATGCCAATGATTTTTGCCTCTTTATACGAGTTTGGTGTTTTCCTTTCTTGCCTTTCTTATAACATAACCTAATAAAAAAGGAAAATAAAGTTTAAACGCTGTTTTTTTTATGGTAAATCAGAATTGAATTTCTCTCAGGATATGAATAAAATATGTTTCTAATCTAATCTAATGTAATCTAAATGAAACATAAACTGAAGTTTGTGTGTATGAATATATATTTAAATATTATATCACTCATTATGATGTAAGCCTCCATCTGAACTTCCGTCATTGTTGCCATTTCCTGCTCCACAAAAGGGACGATTTTCTGTCCGGTTCTTTCTTCTGAAACAAACTAAGTTTCTTACGACGCTTTTTCAAAGTTCTGATGCTGATGATCGCTTTGTGCTTTTATGCCAAAAGATTCAATATCTATCGATTTATCAAACCTATATTATTGATAAAATTTTGCGTGACAAGATGCGCCCAAGGATTTTCCAATGTTTAGAATTACAAGTTTATTCTGTCAAAATTCTGACTTTTTCATCATTATGTTCAACCCTGACGTCTGCGTTTACGAGTCAGTCCAGCAAACTTGCTGTAGCTAAGGCTCTGAGGAAGAATATTAGCATCAGACATTAGCGACAGATGCTATGCTAGCTATTTGGTTAGCATACCTCAACCTGCTGTTCTCTGTAGTGAACGGCGGTAAATCCTTAACAATGAAACTGGTGACAGATCTGTGACATTCTGCTGTTTTCTCATGAGGCGTCTCACTGTGGTCAATGCTTTCCACTAACATATATCCAGCGATGAAGCTGAGTCTTCCGACGACTCATGTTGTTAGAAGTAAAACCTATGTTAACTGTGTCTTCGGTTACGTCGCAGACTTACAGACCACAGATTTGTTTGAGTGTCACTTTGATTTCAGTTTGTCAAGGTGAAAACAAACATGGTTTTAGTTTAATAAATCCCATCACAGTGTAGCCTTGAGGCAGCAGAGAAGATGTGACGCTGGGTGCTGCAGGCACTTAAAAACAAAACAACTTTACTCGCTGTTACGGACTGTTACTGTCCTTACAAGAAGCAACTTTTTCTGCATATGTTGCATGTGGACGCGTTTTTGTTCATTAAATTAAAGGTCGTCCACACTTTCGAATGTCTTTCCCTATCTGGCATAATGACTGTTGTGGGGAGCACAACAGCTGGGCATTCAACGCCTCCTTTCATCACCCTGAGAAGACCACCATAACTGTCCCTCACTGATTCAACTTGGCACCGACCATTTAAAAATAGTATATTTGTAAGTGTGTGTGAATCTGATGTGTCCACGTCTGATATGTTAATGGTATAACTCAAAAACTATTTCACGGATCACTTTTAAATTTCATATTCCCATAGACCTTGGGAAGGCGAGGAAGATCTGGATTGATTTTGGGAAATGTCAGTTGGGTTTTTCCGTCCTATTATTCCACATTTGGTACAGATGGTTCTCCTGAAAGAATTCTATATTTAAGATATTGAATTTATCTCTAAAAACCTCCCGCTTAATGTCAGCTCGAATAAGCTCCGGCCCCAGCAACCCTGAACAAGACAAGCTGTAAAGGATAATTAATGAATTAATTCATATTTTACTCACTAAGAGGAGCTTTTTTTCTGAAAAATACTATTTATCGGACAATACTTCAGAAGCAGCAAATTTCAATTGATTTGAGGAGATCTATGTGGTATAAATCATATTTGAGTCAAACAGCACATATTTTAATAACTACAGGTATTTTCTTTTTACAAAAAAACATTGTTTTTCGGATACAGCTATACAGTTAATTTGAGGAGTTCAATGAGGAGTATTGCTTGGACAACACAGGGGATTTGGGGCTGTATTAAGGATATGTCCCTCTAGTCAGGGACGAGGGCATAGGTATATTTTATTACTGGTTCCCGGGGCCATTCCTAGTAGGGGACAATTTTTAGTTTAAGTGCACCTTGTGAAGTGGTGGATTGGTCGATGCTTTTTTATATAGTGGCCTTAGTAGTTTTGGCCACTTTCTATTTGTTACAAATCTGAAAAATCCTCCCTCAGTTTTATTGAATTTACATTTAATTTGGCTTAAAATCAAAATGTACCCATAGTGGTGGTGTTGTTTTTGACTTCGCAATGAAATTATCCAGATTGTTCACATCAAAAGTGAACTCTATGAACCAATCTTTTCAATTTTTCACTAACGTTTTTTTTTATTACTGGCTAAGATAATTGAATTGGCCAGAGTTTTGGAAAGGGCTGGAATTTTGTCTCTTCATCTTCAGATCCTTTTGACAAAAAATGTTTTATTGCTGAATAGCAGAAACAGCTAACACAATGGTTGTTACTAGGATAATGTTTGTGTGTATGTGTACCTGTAAAGCAGGTATAGTCTGTGTTTCTCACACACATCGACACACCATAACTAGACTTAAAAGGGTTAAAATTCCGAAAATGAATGAACATTTGATAGTTCTGATCTGGATTGATGTAAGAATACTGAGCAAATTGTAATGTATCAAAATCAATGTTGTTGCGAATCACTGATGAGTCTCACAATTAAATTATCCACTTGGCATCGAGTATATAGAAAAAAGTACATTTGTATTGTATAACAATTGTTTATCTTTTTATTCATTTACAAAAACAAGATGGTATTTAAAAGGGGTCATTTACTGAAAATGAATTCATATTTGACTGTTATGATCAGGACTGAACTATCGGTTCATTTTTCCATCATTTGATAACAAGACAACAAGATATTTAAATTTCTTTGCTTGAGGTAGCAAGTCACCCCCAACCCAGAGGGGACAAACATTGAGAACCATGGCCTTAGATTTAGAAGTGCTGACTCTCATACCAACTGTTCAACTTAATTTACAAGTCAATCAAAGTTCCAACCCTCGCCCATGGTTATGTCCTTTGGGTAGAGACCAAAAGAAAAGGGTAAGGGATAAAAGAGGCTGAAATAAACCTTCTTAGGGAGGATGGGCTCGGGCTTAGAGATAAGGTGGGGAGTTCAGACATCTGGAGGGGGCTCAAAATAGAGCATCTGCTCCTTTACGTCAAGAGGAGCCATATGAAATGGCTCCAGCATCTGTGAGGACTTCCCTCTTTGGACTTTTTTCATGCACATCCAATTGGCGAGAGACCCCGAGGTAGACCCAGACCTCGCTGGAGGGGACTATGTATCTCACATGGCCTGCGAACGCCTGGAGATGGTTGCTGGGAAAGAAACTTCTCTAGTTCTCTTCTAAGCCTGCTGTTACGGTAACCCAACCAAGATAAGTGGAAGGAAAGAAAGAAAATGAGGTGGGATTATTCAGCAGACATGTTGGTTATGGTTCTGCTGCTGTTCCTGGCTCCCCTCCACCTCTCTGTCTCTCTATCGACTCTATGATTCATCTTGCTGCTGCCCAGGGCGAACGCCCCTCAATTATTTTATACCTCCTCTTCTTTATAGTGTTTGTATTCTATACATTACTCCTCTGCTTATACTATTACTATTTACTAGACCTCATTTGACTTAAATTTGATGTTACTTAATACTGTTGTTGTTTTCACTACTGTTCCTGCTACTTTGACTCTGAAAATTTCCCCATTGTGGGACTAATTAAGGTATATCTTATCTTATCACGTAATTTGCTTGTTTAATGTAAGCGCCAAAGACCTCTAACAAGACTTCATTATCATATCATCTGTTATTATAAATATTATCTTTAATTTATTCCTTGTCTCTCCTGATTGAACTGGTTTGTTTACAAAATGCGTAAATATAACTGTTAGGTTATCATAAAGAGGCCTACTTTACCCACCAAAATATAGCTTTCAGGTACAGACTGAACTGGAGAACAGAAACGGGCAGCTTCTTAACAGAATATTAATTTTCTTACTCAAAAAGTTTAGAGTTAGCACCACACATTTTTCAGAAATTTCCTGTACGGACCTAAAGGCTGCTTTATCACACAGAAACAAGTCAGCATGCAGTATGAGACAAACCGACAAACAAAAGTTTAAAAAAAAAGAAAGAAATCATCTGCCATATGAAATCCCCCTCACTAAAGCACCCGGCCTCAAACGTTGTTTCATGTCTTTGTAGATCCTTGACCCGATGATGGATTTCTTTTCAAGTCGTCTTGAATTGATTCACCTCGGTGTCACTATCAGCGCGTGTACCCAAGGGGCAAATAGGCTGAGGCAGGTAAACAAGAGCTAAAAGAGAACACCCAAAAACAGCCACACACGATATGGTTGTCTCGCAATTTCATACGATCAATGCGTGCAGGATAAACAAGGGCACTTTGATACTCTGATGATCCGACAGGAGAATCTCAGCTCATTTTAATGCTTCATTTAATTATAAGAAATGATAATGGTTGATGAATGTATCCCAGCGCTCTTAGTAAGGCGCCATAATACGGAAATGTCATGTTTCTTTGCGCATGTTTAATCATCCCTGGGTGTTAATGTGACAGCAATACATTAAGGAAACATTACTAGTTTGTCCTAGTAAGATTGCCACTGTGACTTTGACATGAAACTTCACATTTCATTTAAGGAGTTCTATAGGGGGAAGTGCTCGTACAATGCAGGGATTTGGGGACTTTTGGGGGAGTACCCTTGCTGCCGGGGACGACAGCGTAGGTCTAATTTTATATGTCTATTCTACAGTGAATTTTGACTGTACTGTCGCATCACACCGAGAAAGAGTTTGGTTACAATCCCACTCTGGGGACTTTTTGTATAGGGTTTGCGTGCTCTTCTCATGTTTGTGTTGGTTTGTTCTTTCTCTCCCGACAGAAGTCATAGAGGTAACTGCGGGTATTAATGTTTTGTCGGCTCTGAAATGGCAGCCCGTCAAGGGTCTACCCCGCTTCTTCATGAATTTCAGTTGGGATATACTCCACCACCCCTATGACCCTACAAAGGATACATGGTTATAGACAATGGGTGAATGGACTACAGCACCAGTGTTCAACAAGCATTCCCTTTATTTTTATATAAAACCTGTTCTCCTCCTGGATCATCATTATGTGTGTCTGTTAATGGTACATTCACTCGACAGACATGACCACATGGTCAATGTGCAGGGATTCATTTCTTCAACAATATTTTGTAATATTTGTACCTTGGTTTCTCCTGAGATGCAAAGACTGTTACAGACCGTCATATTTTTTTGGTCTGTTGGGCTTTTAATCCAACATTAATACTGAACATGTTAATGCTGTAGCATATGATCAAGGCTGAATCAGGTCATAGAGAACCAACCCACTACTATCACCTCCCTGGCTACCAACCCCGGTCATAAAACCCACATTTGAATATTTTCAGAACCATGTTGCCATGTCAGTTCCAGCATGGAAGAAATGCTTTACTGGGCACAATTCAAAGCACAATGCAATAATTGACTACATAATCCAAAGGGAGTGTGTGAGTCAAGAACACATGATAGTTAAATTACTGAAAATATTGTGACTTGTAAGGATAAGCAGGTACAAATGAACTACTCAATCCACAAACAGCAAAATAAAATGGTTCTTTCCTTTAGAAGTTTTGTTCTTTTGTTACTTTTCTTTGTGGTCTGTGTGATTAAGTCCTCAAAAGCCAGTTCCCTCACAAGGCTGACTCGATCGCCATTAAAGAGAGGGCTGAAAGTCTTTTCTGGCCAGAGGTTACTGTGAGTCCAATTTTTATCTGTTTCAGTTTTGAAAAAATGTCCTCTTTCCTTCACAGTGGGATATGGGCGATGTGAGGCATGGCCTGAGTACAACAGACACGGAAAAGATTATCTGGAGTGGATTCCTCTGCACAAGTTAGAATAGGTTAGCAGGAGTCTTATCTTAAAGTTTGGCGATGAAAGTACCGAAACTTAAGCAGTTTATCAGCCGAAGCATCTCTCAAGTCAGTCTGATAAGAAGAAGCGAGGAGTCCACATCAATGTTGCTGCAGTCCACTGGAGATGGGATACCAAACAGTCCATTTACGTCCCCGTTTATATTAATCTCTTTATCAGTTCCTGAAAGCAAACTGTCAATAACCTGTTATGTGTCAATTTGGAAATTTGTGCTTTTCTTTAGATTGAGCTCATTGACAACTGCCTTATCATGAAAAACTCATACATGTAGGTCTGACTATCTATCTATATATCTTTCTATCTATATATCTACCTATCTATAGATATAGATATAAATTTATAAATAGATATATTTCATGTGGCGGCTGGTAGGTTTTAAAGTCAGGGAGGACATACTTTTTTTTAAATAAGTCAGTAATAAAAAGCTTGGTCAGCTACACGAGGCATTTATTCATGATAATCATGATCAAATACACGTTTAGTACAAATGTTAAAAATCCTTATCCCCTGTAACTTGACAAACACACTCTCACACACACACACACATACTAACACAAGTAAAACACTGAAAATAATAGGTGTTCGAGTATATTGCACTCACCTTCGCTGTGTAATCCAAATTTATGAAACGGCTTCAACAACAAATAATTATTTTACAAACATCACTAATGCTGCAAATGTCTGCCCCATTAGCAATAGCAGCATAAAATCTCGTCTGACTACAAATACATCGGTTTTGGTAAGCTTTTTCGTGCGTTCTAGCGAACTGCTAAGCCTACAAGCCAACTGTCAAACCCAAACAAATTACATTTATTTGGGCAAAAATAAGAATATAAGATATCCTAAATAAGATATTATTAAAGTTATATTTGAAAGTTGTTTGCAATTAATTAATCTCCTCTTTACCGCCATTAGGTCACTTAAGCACCTTATAGTGGCAGAGAATTGAGAAGACAATGTGGACTTCTAGTGGCATCATTTATTTTTGGCAAAAAGAACCACATTGAAATACAATAAATTGATGAAATAGATCTCGCCTCCAGAGGAGGATAAGTTTAGTCTGTCGTCCTCTGCTTTCCACTTTGCACAGACTGCGTTTGGCTGCTTTGCAGGTGTTAGAGTTGAAGCATACTCTGAATTTAAACACTGGATTTTTTACAAAGAAGATATAAAGATCATTTAAAAACCAGTTTGTTTCCTTTAGAAACAAGTTTGTAAATACATGAAGGCATTTGAGTATCCGCCTAAGCTTTTGTGCGAGGGCTGCTGTCGTTGGCTCTTAGAGCCAACGACACATTACGTCATAATTACGGCTCCTCTTTTCAACACTAGGCCCTCACCGGAGTGCAGGTTTGTCATCGGTGGAATGGATGAGGACAGTCTCCTTTCATCACTCTCTTGATCTCCAGATTGGGAGCAGGCAGGCTATTCTTTAGTGCTGACAGGCAATGGCAGACCCTCTGAAGAGAAAGAATCACCCTTTGTAATGAGCTACCTTCCCTAAATATGCTCAGGAGGACTGACATAGGATGTACCAGCATGGGAGCTGACACAGGGGAATGATGGGAATTAAAATACCCTGTGTACCAGAGGAACATCACAAGTATGCTAATGCCTCTATGCTTCAACGTGGCGCAGTAACCGTCACCAGGACAAACTTTTACATTCAGGCAGGGGGAGTGCACTGCCACACAGCCAGGGTGAAGCTCATTAAAAAGCAAACAAATCTATGTGAAATTCGAAATGCAACAACAACTTTCCAAATATGAAATGATAAAAAAAAAATAGCATAGTTGGTCAACCTGTTGAGTCAGTGAGAAAGAGAACAACAATTTAAGCCCTATTCGCACAGTTCAAGTTTTACTGGATAAACTTTACTCATCATTTTTTAATAACTGCGGAGGTCTTTGATATAACTCACCTAAACAAATATTACCAACCATATTTACTCAAAGACAGTTATGCGACCATTTTGGGTCCATGTGAATTGGCATCCCAGTAATTTGGAGAAGTTTTGCCTCAGTAGGAGAGGTGGTCGTCCCTCAATCAGAAGATCAGTTGGTCGATTCCAGTCCTCGAAGTCTATTGTATAGTCGGGTCCTTGAGCGAGACGCCAAACCCACTGCTCCTCGGGAATTTGTTAAATGCAGAAAACTATTGTGCAGCATTAACACTAATAAAGGTGTCTGTCGGACCTGATGAAGGTCGAGTCCTGATAAAATGGTTAGAAATTATATTTCTAACCATTTCCATTTTATTCGGCAAATTCCGGAATTCCTTTTTGCAAAAAGGGAGTTTATATGAAATAAATTAGTTTCCATTGCTTGTATCAAACACAGGTTGCTTGAATCTAATAATTTTTGTCCAGTTTTAAGACCCATTACAAACTTTCAGGGGCTCGGGCGTATTTTAAGGATTCCAGGCCTCATTGTCTTCTTTTTAGTATACAATTCTGCCAATCTTAAGATGTTTAAAAATATTTGGCTTATGTCAAGTATAGCTGAATATAACAGAGAAGAAGAATTCAAACCGGAGCACTGCTCACTAATTAAATATTGGCAAATATTATGAGGTCCTGTGAAATGACACAGTAATTAGTTACTCTGACTGTATTGACTGAATAGTGATGGATTAGGGCATTTGATGAATGAGTCTCCTGCACCCTGCAGACGTTAAATATTAAGACATTTTAACAAGAGGTTAGATTTAGTGCAAGGAGATTGTCAATTAAAATGCCATAAAGTGGTTAAAAAGGAAATTTTAAATATTTAGGGTGGGGTTTAGACCTTTAATGTCCTGCTCAACTGTGTGGTCGAGCTCATTTTGAGTCTTTATTTCTTATTGAAAATGTCACTGCACATGTTTATAATATAAGCCAGATGCAGCATGTATATGTTAACGTGTAAGGGTGGAAACAGAGGAGAAGTCATTAGCCATGGCTACTGAGAAAGTTCATCATTAACATTTTTTTTTTATGTATTTAGGCTTGTGGAGAAATAATTATTTAACTTGATACAACCTATAATGTCTTATAAAGGTAAAATTGCTTTCTAAAAACATGCATTACTTAAAAGTTGAGCTAATTTAATTGAAAAAGACTATTTTCCAAGCTAGATTTTTTTTTTTTAATAAACGGTATTCATTCATAAACGGTAATCATTCATTCATATATTTATATATATATATATAATGATTTCTGTCTTCACATTTGACCCTAATAGTTAATATTTTACTCACTAGAGGGAGGTTTTTAACGAAAAATACCGTTTATTGTGCATAACTTCACATTAAATTTGAGTTCAATCTGCAGAATTGCTTGTACACAGGGGAATTGAGGCCTTTTTTCGGGGATATACCCTCACTGTTAGGTATGACAACGTACGCCTAGTTTATTTACGTTATTCTTCCAGTTATTACATAATACCGTTTTCGTACTGCTCACCTCTGGGCTCACAAGCTCACGTTTCTGTCGATATGCATTCACGGAGATGAACTATGAGATAAGGTTCAAGGGGAACCATGCATAATTCACAGGACTTATTTCCGCATCAATGTGCACGTAAGACACTAATTGCTGCATGATTTAAGAGAAAAGATTAACACATGGAACTCAGCGTGTCATAATTAAGAGTTAAGTCTTGCTCATTGAAAATTGCAGATAAAATGAGAGGTTATGGCTGTGCTATCCATCACATGTTCCCGTCAGTAGGTTTTATCATCATACGTTGTATATATGTTAGATCTCTTTGAGTTGGTTCACATGCACCCAATTTGGACTTCAGAACAACAGAAATGATGTCCCAAAACCCTTTGGAGATAAAGCTCCCACTAGTGTCCAAAATATACAACCAACATATCTAAAAATCCATTCAGTTCTTCCTCACACTAAGGTCTACACTATGAGTGTATAAAATTTGGAATTAACCATGAAATACTTTGAGTTATTGTTACTTTTCAGGGATATAATAAAGAAAATTGTGGAATATGCAGGTTTAGGGTTAAAGGCTCCAGTGTCATCTGTCCAATTAGCTTGGTGTAACCTGTATTTATGTTTTAGCAAATGAGTAAGTCAGGGGTGGTGACTGATTAGGTTGGAGAGGAGAATGGGTGATAAATAGTAAATGGACTGGACATAGCATTTAACAACAAAGCAACATTTACCCATTTACACACATTCATAAAGGGGTAGCAGAGGAACAGCTTTTGGGAGCGACTTTGGGTTCAATATATTGCTTAAGGACAACCCAGCCACAAAGGGGTCACGAGCCATTCAGTTTTTGTTGCAATAATTGCTGAAAACTCTGCTGTGTTGAGATACATTTTTGAAATGCAAATAACATTGATGGCGATCTGCCATAATCAACTATGACTTTGCTCCAGAAAGCCAGCACAGATGCTACATCAAACATACTTTTCTTCCCACCGCCATTCGTAATTTTAAGGAATTGATCTCTTAGCACTGTCAAACATGTCGCTGTCCACTCACCGTGAACACTTTGGCTTTGAATTCAGAATGTTTAGCTGCCAACATGAAGACGTCGTCACTCTCCTCTGAAGTGAAAAATTGAGTTCAGTGGGTGAAGATGGCTGATGACCTTGTGTGAGAATGTAGCACAAACAGTAACTAGCTCAGGGTATTTTCAGCAATAGGAATTAGGCTCAAATAGTTATTGTTCTATTTCTTTCTTTAATCCTATTATGGCTCGGAAGCAAATGCTTGTCCGCGCCGACCCTGTCTGCGGCCTGGCAGTTGGGGACTGTTTATTATAAGGGCTTTTGGTACAAAATCAAATGGTAATCTGTCTGTGATAATACATACTTTAATATCACTAGTGATACAAGTCATACACAGTGCAACATTGTGAAATGTATTTTCTGCATCTGACCCATCCTGAGGAGGAGGCTGAGCTAATGGGGTTTCATGGTCTTGCTCAAAAACGACTACTCTACCTACTGAGCTGAAGCCACCTTATATTTCCCGATCAAAGAAAACATAAGAAAGCGGAAGAACTCAGAATGAGGAATGACTTTAAACTCCGATTATGGAGGACAGTTTGTGGGTTACTTTATATTTTTGGTGTTAATAGACGAATAGAGAGCTGCTGCTGGATGATCCGTGGTTAAACCAACCTTGACGACCACGAGTCTATCATAAAAGATTATTCTGTCAGAAGGTTGGCTGTTGCTCAGTGGGTAGAGTGACCATCTTCGAATTGGAAGATCGGAAGGTAGCCGGCAAAGCCCCAGCAAGTCTACATGTTGTAGGGTCTTTGACCAAGACCCTGAACCCGATATGTTCCACTGGCGCTCAAAAATGGACCACCCAAATCATTTCTCTATGTTGTACTGTGTGTGTGGGTATATGTGATAAAAGTATATATACTTTTATACTCAGACTTGTCAACTTCAATATTCAACACGGCTAAAAGTCCGTACTGGGAAAAACCTTTGTCAAGGCTAATAAAGAGCCTGGTTCTGTTTGATTGCATTTTAGTAGTTTTTCTTTCTTGTCATTGCGCTGCTTTGTTGTAAGGATAGGAAACAATGGCAAAGCAGGGAGGTTTCACCACTAATAACATGTGGAGTATAGCCAGCGTCCTGTTTAGCTCAGAGGGAAACCCATGTGAGTACATTATTCCCTCTTTTGAAATTCAAATATTTGTCCCCTTACAACTACACAAGAAAACACTTCACATGTCACCCAACATAGACACAAATGCATAAAGCATCCATAGTGGCGGCATGAAAACGATGGTGTACTCATTTTCAAGCAATCTGTCCCACAGCAAGAGCGTCCCCTGAATACATTCTTGTCGGTGGAGGGGAAGGCTGACGCATAAGAGATGTGGAGCATTGCTGCCGCTCCTTCAACAGCCGGGTCCCATCGGAATTTTTAATCCCAAAAATTAAACCCAGTGATTTTCTTTCATTGGATATTAACTATGAATTATAGCCTTGTTTTCGGCAGACCATTGAATTAAGACTATGTATTGTTCCAGCTTTGAATAAGAGGATGTTAAAAGCAGAAGACTGGACTACAATATGCGGTTAAGACTTTTCAAATAAAAGAGGCGTCGCTCCCGTAGTACTGTTGTAACCGCACATTGGATTTATGTAATATGTTCCATTTAACAGTAGCTTGTCTCAAAACACTTTAGTTTTTATGTTAACAGTCTCTTCTCTGTGCTGTAAGGGACTAGTACTCATTTATATTTTCTTGTCTTGATACCGACATTCCCTAATGTATCAAGACTGATTTTTGAAATTGTTTTTCTAAATAATAATATCCCCGAAAAGTCAGGGATATTATGGTATTCTCTTTTGACTTTCCCGTTGATCCTTTGTGATAACGCGATAACTCCAAAACTACTGCATGGATCATTTTCAAATTTTATACCCAAATCGACCGTGGTGCGAGTAAGAATTTTTTCTGACTTAAGTTAAGATTTAACTTTAAAAATTTGCATTTTACTCAGTCGGTGGGCACTTTTTGCAAAACTTTTTTCGGCCATAACAACACTTTCAATTTAAGATTTCAGTAAAGGGGATTGCTTGCATCAGGGGCTTTTTCAGGATATCCTCTTGCTGTCCTCAAACGCAGTTTTGTTTCTATTCTACAGGTTCAAAAATTTTCTTTAACAGCAAAACCTCCAAATCTTACCAATAATATTTGTCTAATATCTAGTTAAATCTCTTTGAACTTGATATAAGACACAATCACATAACAGTGAGATATAGAGACTTGTTTTGGAGAATGCTTTTTGAATATCTCAAATGTCTAATATGAGTACTTTATCTTTAAATGCTTAAAATTCACTTTCTAATCCTATTTCAAACACCTTGTGTTCTTAAATCTAAAACTGTGTCACTATTATACAACCTCAGAATAAGTTTTTTGTACCTGAAATTTAGAGATTTATATGTATGGTACAAACAAAAGCTACTTTTGAGGATAGGAAATACTATTTTTATTCTGGGACGCAACACTTCCTAATTCTAGTGAAATATAGCTAAGAATGAGCATTATCCAGCTAATTTCCAGATCTCCATTTATATAAACATCCCTTCTTATTTCAAGTATCCGTACCGAGCAAATTTTTACTCGTTCCATTGGCAGATTTTTTATTATTATTATTATTACAGGCTAATAACATCCCATATTCATAATTTTCTTTACTCATTTTTGACTTGATTTTCTTCCATTGTGAGAAAATATTTACAGATATTCCATACGTTAATGGATTCGCACTTTTAAAAAAAAATAAAACTTAACCTCAGGTTAGATGGCTCCTTTAAAAGCGGGACAGAGTCATCTCAAGAATGAGTTTTAATCCAGCCACATCCAGCTCCCTGGTTCTGAAGAAGAGGAAAGATCAGTTCTGATTTTACCGTGTGAGGATCCAGATTCCAATTGTTTCAGATAGAGCTGTTCATACTGCCTAAATGCTGAAAGGGCAGATTTGCGGCTGTAGCATAACATATTGGTGATCATTATGGAGGTGGAGCAGGCAGGAATGGGCAGTTTTGCCAAACCACACCACAACAAAGCCTGTGGAAAGAAAGAGCTTCAACTAAGTAGAGATGGAGGTAGAGCAGTGCAGCAAGATTGTTGACATGTACAAACAAGACAGACAGACACGTTCACCCCCGCAGGAGTCCCCAAAACTCACTTTGACCCTAGGTTCATCACTGAAAATGTCTCAAATTAGCAGCAGAAAGTGTTTTCAGAGTGACAGGTGTTTAGATATTTGATTCTGTTAGTTTAAATTCTCTATAAAGCACTTAATAGCACTTGGCACTTAAGTAATTTCGTCAAGAGTGGCTATGTGAAGAAATTATACTGGCAAATATTGTGATGTCCTCCACAATTTCACAACCGTGTTCCCTCTAACAGTGTAGAACATTATGAGTACATGGAGGGCATACCTAAAATAGCCCAAAAGTTGATTGTGGAACACTGGACGCCCATCCGCAGAGGTCACAATCTCTGTTTCTTGTGTAATAAGAGACAGATGAAGCAGCGGTTACGGTAGAGGTTTTGCAAAAAAACTGGGAGCATAGTAAATCGTTTATTTTTAGTGAAATTAGTGACATGACATCCACGCACTATGCAAGGAAACAGTACATTACATGGAAGTATGTATGTATGCTGGTTAAACCAAGAGGGCACAGCGAGCATCTGTTCGCAGGCAGGGGGTGCAGAGTCCTGTTGAGTGTTTGGCTAAGGGAGCTTACAGCTACAGGAGCAAATAGCTTAATGCATGGCTAAATACACAGCAGGACCGGAAAACAGGAAGCGCTGTACAGGCCACAACAGTTCAATGTTAAGAAAACAAAAATTTTACACTAAATAAGTGCCTCACTACATACACAGTTTACCAAACTCTTGTCAGATATAATAGAAACCTTACTCTGTGTTGGAGCCAACCTCAGAACAAAGACAACCGAGAGACGTTGATTTTTTTTTTTAAATGATTGATTACATATAAATTACCTGTGTGTTCTATTAATTCCTAAATCTGTTGTTTTTTTGTTGCACTACTAATGTAAACAAATACGGCGAGTCAATCAATAGAAGACAGCAGGTACTTCAAAAACTTTACTAAGACTAGTTTGAACTTTCTCTGAATAAGATCCATTCAAAGATGGATTTGCTTGTCTGAAGAGTATTCAAATGTAGAACACTGCCTACAGCCAATGAGTGCCGCAGCTTTGCCTTTACGATAGACTGACACAGAAATCTTAACCGTTGCTTACATAATGGCACGCATTTTCATCGATGTAATCCCCTCAAACCGCTTTTCAAATGTATTGCATGCTTCTGTTATCTGAACATGCAAGATTAAATGAAAAAAATATATATCCTCTTACATTTCATGACTCTGTATAAGGTAAAAACGAATAGTTTATTACTGGACAAAATGCTTATGCTTGAGCAAAATCCAGATTTGCTCAACTAGATACAGAGTGATTTTTACCCTTTAATGTCTTCACTGAGAAAAACTATTGACAAATTATTTCTTTGCCTATTTTATTTCTTTCGTGCATTTATTAATTCATACTTTAGACACTTTAAATTGACTATAAAATGTCAAATTGTCTGGTCAACCATGTACCAGATGAGGAAGATTGATTTCTCCTCTCAGTCTTTACCCAGAAATAGAACCTCCTCACTCCTTACTTGTCTTCCATGCTCTGGATGACTCAGACACCTTCTTGGATAAGGATTAACTCTTCTGTCTGGTATTTCCTCAGGTCAGCTCAAGTCTCTACTCATTGCCAGAGTTCTAGATGGAAACCTTTGGTTCAAGTCATTCATCAGACTTTCCCTTTTGTCTCTTGTTCTGTTGAATAACCACATAATAGTAATCAATTACTTATCATGTCATTGCTTAACACACCTCTTCCTTTGGGGCCTACCCTGGCTGAAGCAAGATAATCCCAAAATTAAGCAGTCTGACAGAACAAGTGTCAGTTGGAGCTCATTTTGCCATTTCTCCTACCTTCCTACCTTATCTGCCTTTGGTGGAGACCACTGCAAGCCTTGAAGGCCCGGATTTGCTTCTGTTTCACGATCAGAATGAGGTTTAATGAAAATGTTTAACCCTCTCTTTACCAGCTCATCACCCTATGATTGCACAATCAATCTGTTGGGGTAACTAACAAATGGATTCAAATCAAATGATGATTCTCATTCCCTCTGACTCATAATCAATAAACAGGTTTTGAACAAATTTATTTTCTAGACGTTAGTTATGAACATAGTTTGGGTGGAATAAGTTGATACTGCAGTTATCTTGTTACCAATCTAAAGAAACCAAAGGTTTGTGGACAAGGACACAAATGCTAGTGGTAATGGAGAAACTCAAGTAATAATAATAATAATAATACATTTAATTTATAATGCACTTTACATTTGGATCAAATCTCAAAGTGCTACAAAGTAAAAGCAGATAAAAGCATCATTAAAAAAATAAAATAATAACTATATAAAAGCCTGACCAAAAAGCAGCAATGTTAATTAAAGTTATAGGTTCTGCTAAAAATGAAAGTTTTAAGTCCTTTTTTAAATGTGTCAGTCGTCTGTGGAGCCCTGAGATGGTCAGGGAGGGCATTCCACAGACGAGGGGCAGCAGAACAGAAGGCCCG
>VRLP01003415.1:0-64667 GCA_009660295.1 Lophius piscatorius
GAGCCTCTCTAAGGGACTTTGAGTAGGCCTTTTGGTGTTCCCGAAAGGCTAGCTTGTGGACAGTAAGACCTGAAGCCTTGAAACGCCGCTCAAGGACACGCCCAGCTGCCTTCATTTCCCGAAGCTCGCTGGTGAACCAGGGGGCTGAGCGGGACTAAGAGATTTGCTGTTCTTGAATAGGGTGATTTATATGTTTGCTTGATTAGATTATTTTACCCTAATGTGCATGTAATTTAAGGTCACTTCAGTGTCAGAGGGGTTTCCCGTGCCCAATGAAAATCAGTGATCAGTGTAGAAAATGCTTGGTTTAGATTTCTTTCTTTCATAATTTTCTATTATTTAATTAGTAACAGTAAAGACTTTTTCAGGAACAAAAATAAAAGCATAAAGGGGAGAGATTTAGTTGGGTGAGAGGAGGAAGAAAAGACGCAGGCTGCTGGCTGAGAGGCAGATTTCCCATATTAAGCACCCTTACTGATTCCATTTTATCCATATTTAATGACGATGTGGCCTCAGAAAACACTTAAGATTCTCTAATAACTGTATGCCATTTATGAATTAATCATTTTACTTTAATTGTTTAACAGCCAGGGAATAAATGGCACAGACAAAATCCTCTTAGCCCGCTGTTTGTTGGACCCCAGTGCTGCAGACGTCTCATTCTAAACTGTCAGTCGCTCTTCAATGTCTCCTCTTATGAGATGGCCACAGCTGTGTCTCGTGGAGTAAATCAAACTTTCTCTCTAATACGTCTATTCGGTTAGTCTTCCGTTAGATAATGTTGAAGACAGTTCGGACTGACAGATGTGACTCATTTGTCAAACTCGCCACTCACCAAGCATGTGCCAAATCTTCCTCTGTTTCTACAACAGACAGTCTAACCGCTGCTCCGTTTTAAAAGCCTGCTGTGCATGAAACGCTCAATCAGGCTCTCGTTCAGCCTACAGCCTCCACATTAAAGCAACCGGTTTTTACAGTGCTGTACATCATGACCTCTCTGACTGGGCAGGTACCAGCCTGACTGATGTGGCTGCCTGTGGCTGAGTAATGAACTCAGCTTGACAAGGACTGTAAAAAAAAAATCACAGTAATAAACTGGCAGCCATTGACAAATATGTTACTGTAAAAAATGTACCATATTAATTAACTGGCAGCCATTGATAAGTAAGTTACAGTAAAAAGTAAATCAAAATAATTAATTGGCAGCCATTGAGGAGTAAGCTTGTATAAAAGTAATTCACAGTAATTAACTGGCAGGCATTGACGAGTGAGTTACTGTAAAATAAATCACAGTAATTGAATTGCAATTATTGACAAGAAATTTACCGCAAACAAAATCACAGAAATGTAGTGCCGTCATTATATGTAATAAAATGTATTAATTGGCAGGCATTATCAGGTAAGTTACTGAAATATTAAATGACAGATATTAACAAGTGGCAGATTTGAATATTAAGTTATTATTCATCACATTAATAAACTGGCAGCCATTGACAAATTTGTTACTGTAAAATATACCACATTAATTAACTGTCACCATTGATAATAAAGTAACAGTAAAACGTAAATAACATTAATTAATTGAGGAGGAAGCTTGTGTAAAAGTAATTCACATTAATTAACTGGCAGGCATTGACAAATTAAGTAGTGTACAAATGAATCAAACTGATTAACTGACAGCTAATAATGAAGTAATTACTGTTGAAATAAATCACAGCGACTAACTGACAATCATCAACAAACTTATTACTGTTAAAATAAATCAAACTCATTTACTGAGAGTCAATGACAAATAAGTTACTTTAATACCAGGATAATATTAGTTGTTGTGATTTTCTACAGTATATGATCATTTATTTGTAGTTTTGCGGTACATAAATGTTTAGCATGATTTTCTACAGGACATTATTGGCTACTGTAATCTTTTTAAACGTACTACAATTCTCTGTAGTGATTTTCTAACACTAAGATTTTTATGGGATTTTCCGGACCTTGTCCTCGGCTTGTTTTCATTCATTCATTCGATTTTCTAAAAGCATAGGATATTGGTTGCTCTTCTTCTCAAATATTAAAGGACAACAGAAAGAAAGAAAGAAGAAATCCTAGAAGAGAGATCTTTGTCTGGTCTGCTGGCACGCAGCATTTCTGTCAAACAGCCAGCCCACCTGGGGAAACAGATGGGTAGCTGATACGACTAATTATTCTAACCTACAACGGCCACCAGAACCATTAGCCCGATCCCCAGAGTTCCAAAGCCGACACCGAGAGTCCACTGAGCAGAGATGACAGCTGAACCACTGACTCTAATGTACGTTTGGAAACGGATCCTCTCAGCACAGAAACATGTAGATCCATTACTGCAAAATTAATTTCCTTTTATGAGGTGAATAGTTTCTCTCCACTCCAACAGTGTGGTGATATTAATGTCAATATTTATATCCCTGAATATTCGTAGGTTTTATGGAGTCATCATCGCCGCTTCCACTGCCATATCCACCGCAGGTCCATTGTGTTAATGAGGTTACTCAATTGTTTCATGGATCATTTTCACATTTTACTCCCTCATAGACCTTATTGCGTGGAAGTGCTGTACTTATTTGGGACATATTGGTTGTATATTTCTGAAACCAAGTAGAACTTTGTCTCCAAAAATTTTCGTGCCATAATTTCTCAACCGTTGGTCCAATTTGGTTCACATGAATCCATCCATGATCCATCTTCAGTGGATTCCGTCTTGAGGGCTCAAAAGTTTATATTTTGAGCACTAGAGGGAGCTTTTTATGGACGAAACTCTTTTATGGACAAAACTTGTTAACTGTTGGTCTGATTTAGTCCATATTTGGTGAATATGAGTCGACTGGAGAAGGATCATCATTGTTTCTGTCATATTGTACTCAGTAGGGGAGCTCTTTTTTATGAAAAACACTGTTTTCACAACAAACATCAAAAACTTCGGACTTATTGCATAGGTGGGTTTATAAATCTATGTTTGGACAGCTTCTTTACACATACATGTGTAAAAACCATGGGCTTCATGATCAACGCTGTCAAAATATTTACAGTTGACGGTCCCCAGAGTCAGAGCCGAGTTAAGTCAATGTGATTGCCTCTAGTCTTTTTGTACTCATGCATTTGTAATACGCCACCTTACATAAAAATTCCATAATAATGCTCAGTCTCAAAAAATTTTCACAACCTTTATTGTGAAATCAGCTAATATTAACAATTACAAATAAATAAGACCGTGGCCTGAGCTAATGCTTTTGTTAAAGGTATTTCATGGTCAGATATTGTGAGCAAGGCAAACAACCAAATATAAACAAATAAATATGTGTTCAAGTGTTGTATTATACCAACCCTGGGCTTCTAATTCCCATTAATTAATTGAAAATGATAAGTCTGAATTAAATTTGTAAATTTGTAAATTTGTGTCTGTGTGTCTGTTTGTCTGTTTGTCTGTGTGTCTGTGTGTGTAAGTGTGTGAGTGTGTGTGTGTGTGTGTGTGTTGGTTGGGAGTGGGGTTAAAGGGATGTTAAGTGTGTGCGTGTGTATACGTGTGTTTTTGTGTGTGTGTGTAAGAGCGTGATTGTTGTTGTGTAAGTGTGTGTGTGTGTGTGTGTGTTGGTTGGGAGTGGGGTTAAAGGGATGCTCAGCCAGGTTGCCCCACGAGCTTAAACTGCACCTGCATCTATGCATGACAGAAAACTATAAATACTACTCTGTAAAATATTGAATGTTTGAATGTATCTCTGGTTCCTAACATCGGGTGCATTTCAGGACAGCTTAACGGAGAGATGGCATTGCACAAATAGGCGCTGTAGTTTTCATCTGCAGTTTTTCTGTGTAATTAGTGGTGCAGTTGTTGGGTGTGTGGCAGCTCATTAGACAGTCATCTTCCGGGCTAAGCCTCAAACTCCACTCACACTGATTCTGTGGTTAAGTATGCCACTTCTTTACATTTGCACTCTGATATGTAGCAGCAGATCTGCTCCAACCTTTGGAAGAAGACATTATTTATTCCTAGCGCATGAAAATAACGAGCCCCGTCCCTGTCAAAAGTGTCTGAGGTAACAAGTTTCAGCTTCAGCGAGTCAGCAGTTTGAGCATTTGCATTTGTTGTCATGTTTGGCCAATTTGGCGTGCGGTGATAAAAACCTGTGGCAGGTAGAAGGTTTTGTCACTTGCCTTCTGTTTGAGCATTTATCGTCCTTAGCAGTAAAGCTTTAATTGGTACTGTCGCCTAGAGAGTAATTAACGACCGGGATGTAAGAGCACGTGTACAGCTTAGTTTATGGTTTTCTCGCTGCAAAGCAGTTATGGCACATGTCAGAATGAAGTCAAGTGTTAATTATTGTAATTAACTGCAATTAACAAATATAAAGAACTACAGAACACGGACATCACTCTGCTTCCATTAGATACGTCAGTTAATTTGTAACTGGTGACATACTAGCAGTTAATGACAGTAATCATATTTTGAAATATTAGCAGAATTTTCAATTTTGCTCTAGATAAGAAAAGAATCATTATTGTATTCACACATTTGTACTTTTCATTATTGCATTCTCTCTTAATATAGTGTTTTATGAGGTACTGATCAATAGTCGGTGCCTCAACTACAATAAATGTTGAGAAGAAGTAAAGAAGCAGTCGGGAATACCAACACGGGGGATAAGTGATGTAACAATGTGGATGAATTCAGCAGTAAAACACAATTTAACCGCCTGAAAAAAATCAATATCAGTTAAATGGTTTGCTATAATTTCACTACTTTACCTCTGTCAGGCAGTCTTTTCTCAAGGCACTTTATTTTCTTAACCATGAACAACACTCAGGAGTGTGTTTGTCCACACTCCCAATTTCGCCAGATTACTCCCCTGTAGAGTTTAGCTCAACCTTCCGATTAGCTAAGATAGCTAAATGCTAAATGAAAAGTCTAATTAAACAGTTTTACAAACTCAGTTTTAACCCATTTCTACTTCTCTGCATTTGATTAGGTATCCTGTCGTCTACACAGCAAGAGGTGTTCAATAATTGGTTCACATTCACTCACATTACTTAACTTCTCCACGTTGATCCCCGTGGGACGCACATGGCTGCAATAAGCCTCCTCCACACGTCCCAGTCTCTTGCCTTGGCTGATGCTCCGCTCCATGAAAGACCCATCCCCATTAGCTCAAAGGTTTTCCATTACGTAGTCTTTGGCCTGCCCCTAGTACTTGCCAGCCAGAGTCAATCTCAGGAAATGCGGACATCTTTAGGCACTGACATAACATTTCTATTACATAGCCTGATTATATAGCCAACTGGTACATTTGAACACATGACTTTGGACCCTTTGTTTCTGTGGAGGCAGGTTTTCTTAGCAAAGCTTGAGAGTCTACATTAAAGTACATAATACATAATAACAGTTCATAATCCACATTACATACTATATGTAATAGTAATGGTATAACAGGTAATAACTTATAATTAACATGTTATAACACAATATGTAATGTTATATATATTTAGGGCTTTTATCACATATTTTGTTCTCATTTGAAAATAAATCAGATTTATTTTCTTACTCAATAGAGATTCTCCCTTTTTTTATTATTAGCATTTGGAGAGTTTAAAGTAGTAGAAAATCGGATTAAACTGTAGAAGGAACTTTCCACAGCATTAACAGCTTGTGACACTTCTATCATGGTTTATTATGGGTAAATGATAAGTATCATACATGCCACCAATGTGACCGGTCCGATGAGGTAACATGTCACATACAAGCTGAAAACACATAACTGGCTCTAGAGCCCTTTAATCAGTTTGTAACGTAACATCATGCCTTAGATGGGAAATTCAAAGTCGTTTGTCTTAAAAGAAGATTTAATGAGACATTTGTGTTGGCAGTCTTGATAAGGGAACTTTGTGATATGAAACGTTTTTTCTCTGTTTGATCCTCTGTACCTGATTCATACGGCATTTCCTTAGTGGCTCAACTCTTTTGGCAAACATCACAACACATAAATTGCCTATGTTGTGTGATTGTTCTTGAAAGCATCGCCTCATCCCAAAGAGGCTCATTAACCTTATTTGCATAGATGAGGTTTGAGCAGACAACATGGAGTGTCAGATTTTGATTTTGATCTCGACTATGAGGCACAAACAAGGAGCGGTGTTTGGCAGAACATTTTAATTGGTCAGTTTGTGCAAAGTAGCAGCTGCAAAGGGCCTAAAATCCTGTGCTTAAAGGATCACACTGCACATTAGAGAATGTCCTAAGTAGGTGATTTTTAATAAAATGAGCTCCTTGTTGATCTTTAATTACTACAAGCCTACCGTAGCTGTATGTTAAGTTATTTTACATTGGCAGAACCCAGTACCACATGAATAATAATTTGTAGCTGGTTGTGTTGAACAAAGTTTGCGTAATTTGTGACGTGTAGCATTAAGCTGTATTTGATGAAAGTGCCCTGTACTTGGGGTATTTTGAAAGCCGACTTATTGAGCTCCTACTCACAGGAGCACAGAAAAATTAATATTTCAGACATAATTGGTCAGTATTTTACTTGTAAGGCTATTGCAATCAAATAGTGAAAATCTCTACACACCTGCTGCTTCTAATTAAATCTGCGCTGCAGCTATCCCTGCAAACCACTGATTTAAACAGCTTTTAATTTGATGCCATGTATTTCATTTTCACTCGAATGTTTGTTAATTATCTGTTCCTTCATGTCAAAATCCAGTAAAATATTTGATATCAGGTTCATATTTGTTTATGTAGCGTGAGCGTTAAAATCTGACAGCTCAATTATGTTTAATGACACATTTGTTTTGTCTCGTTTCTTCAGGTTGTTCATTCAAGCCAAGCTGCTGCAAAGCCCAGAAATCTCTAGAGTTCATCCCAATAAACTTGCACACTCAGAGGATGAGTGTGACCTGTCCAAGAAAAGCAGGTACTACCCTACTGCTGCTTTTTTTGTTGTACTTTTTATTACCAATATTTAAAAACGAAAAGATGCTAAAAATGCAGTATACATCTTGAAATAGTGTTGATTTTAAGGTTAAATGTCAGAAATTACTGTTATATACTGTCATTTTATACAATAAACTACGTGACTGTAAACGGCATGACAAATCGTTTTTTATGGCAATTTTCTTTAATGTCATACACATGTTTACCATTTCGTTTACTGGTTTTTATGAGTTGTCCGGGCTTTTAAAGTGAAACCAGGTGCCTGCACCAACTTGAGCAAGTACGATGCCGTGTGAGTGGTGAGACTGAGCCCAATGAGGGAAGGTCTGAGCTGGACAGCCCATAGTGAGATGAAAATCACAATTTAAATCTCTTTTTTATTTTTTACAAAAATGCTAAAAGTAATTTGGTTCAAGGGCTTGTTGACATGAAATCTATGAAGACGTAAAGCTATTTTCTGGCATCTATTGTATTTTTATGCCTGACTTGTGCATCGGTCTATAAGTGTAGGTGTATCTAGGTCACTACCCAGGCTGAAAGCTGAGAGCGAACTTGGTCTGAGAGCGAGAGAGAGAATGAGCAAGGGGGAGAAACAAAACACTAATTAAGCCCTATGCGTTCCGGTGCCGGTAGAGCACAGCAAAGGAAGTCTCCTTCACCGCTCCTCTCTTACTGGCAGAGCCTGTTATTGCCCTGGAACTGTCTCACTCTATTAGGTCACTAACCGCTGCTTCACAATCTGTGAGTGGGCTCCATTTCAACTATACACCCAGTGATTGATGGCAACTTGAAGAGAGACAAACCTTGACATAAATTGTGGTTCTTTGATTGAAGACGTCAGGGAAGACAGATAAAACAAGTCAAATCAAGTCATCATACAGCCCTGTAGCCGTTTTACACCGTCAAAGCAGTAAAAGGGAAAAGTCATGAATCGAGCTTTAGAGATTTTTGTCAACTGATTGATAGAGACTGAGATAATAAGACTCTGACTTCTAGACAAGGTTGTTTTAGCTGGCCTACTATGTGAGCGCTCTCCACTGCATGCAGCTGTGAAGACATGGATTTAGATTCTCCTGCAGGAGACACACAACTCCCATCCGCCTCCAAATGTTAATTAAGGAATCGGGTTAATTAATGTTACATCATATTTAAAGGCAGCTCCTTAGCAGAAAAACATTAAGAGAAGTATTTTAAGTACCATCTGATATAGTTCCACTCGCATACATTTAGCCGTACGTAGGTACACAGTGGACATGCAGCTAGAGAGAGTGGCTGAGACACATACCTCTCTGGCCCTGTAGCCTGTATGCCCCTCTCTTTCTCTGGCCATATTTCCTGTCTGTTATCATTTATCAAATTACAACAGAAATACACTAAAAAATTATCTTTACTTCACCTATTTTTCATTTAACCTAGAAGTCTCGTTCAGAGTACAACCTCTTTTACGAGTTTTAAAGGTAGCAGCCAATCGCTGATATTAAAATGCAACTATGACAACATGTTAAACAAAACTCTAATACCAAATAATGGCCTCTCACAAAAACCCTCATGCAGTCTTAAATGTTAATTGAATTTGAACATTTGAAAAAAAACTGCTGTCAGATATTTCTGATATGAACAATTTAGGTTCATTTCACTATTCACCATGTAGATTATTCACCCTCAGCCTGTTTCCTCTGATACCCTGACCAACTAGTATGAGTCTTTAAAAAACAGGTAAAACTTTTAGCTTCATAAACCTCCTGAGAAGGGGGAGCTGAGGGTGCATTTTCCATTTCTAACCAGATATGTTAGAATTATTAAAAAATTCTCTCATCTCAATTATTTGACTAAACCTAAATTATTTTGAATGACTGTCAAAATTATTAATCTTGATAAAATAGCTGGATGAAACAGAAGTGTCGCTTTTCCATCATTATAACTAGTTGGTTTCCACCAGTTGATGTCTTACTAGCGCTCATAAATGATGTCGTATTACTAGAGAATCAATCTGGGTCCACAAAAGAAGCCCCCAATTCACTGCGACCCCCCCTAATTCCACTCCTCAAATTAAATGTGGAGTAATGTCTGAAAAACAGTATTTTATTAACTATGAGTAAAATATTAACTATGATCACAGAAAGTGAAAAAACTAAATAACTAAATAATGATCAAAAATGTGCAGGAAAAATGGAGCAGTCAAAACTACTTATAGAAAAACAATCTATCAACATATCATCCAAACCGCTGAAACTTTCAGACAAGAGACATGATTGTGACAGCCCTACATCAGACAGATTAATCTACAATTTGTTGACTATATGAGCTAAAGAATCACCTGAATATGACATCAGTCGCTATCGTACAACCTGAATCTCAGGTCACATTCTAGATGTATTTACTATAAATTGATCATGGACTGCTATTAAATTGTGCATTTTTCCCAAAAACTATACTATGACTAAATAATGGCAATCCCTCAGGAAATACTCCCACCTTTGAAGGAGTTCCCAACAGTAGTCACTTTTTCTAGTGTTCCATTTTATTTTTTACTGAACTGATGTGTTTCTTTGAGCTTTCAGCCTGTTTAACCATTCATTTCCTTTTTGTTGATATCATCCAGTAAGAGAGAGTAACTCTGAGCTAAAATAAAAGTATTCATTTGGTGGGAATGTCCGTCTTCTCTCTTGAAATGTTTCCGTCCTTAGTAAAGCTGAGCTGCAAGCATTGTTGGGCACTCAATCGGGTCGAGTCCAAGGATGTTTTGTCATTATTAAGCAGGACTGTGGAACGGGTTAAGTATGAATTATGATCACTCAGTCTAAATGCCACAACATATTTCCTGTTTTGGGAAGCGACTGTTCTCTCTGTATTTAAGCTGCTTTTACGGTTTTTGATTTATTGAGAAAGAGGAGGCGAGAGAGGCAGAGCAGAGAAAATCAAGCACAAATTGGTCATTTGGTCTGATGTCCTGAAACTTGCCTTAACATTTCAGTTTTCTTGTAGTAAACCAATTAATAGAAATTGGACATTTCAAAACTCCAGGGGCCAAACAGATGGCGGACAGGGAGCCTCATGGCCAGGCACAGGGATAATTAATGTAGGAAACAGTGGGTAGCGGTGAAGCCCCCACATCAAACTACTATCGGTCTGCCGAGGTGTTGTTAGGGGGCTGTTGGCAACACTGTCATTTACACATCTGCAGCAAAACTTCTATTTTCAACAATTTTTTAAGCAGTATTTTCCCTTCGGTCTTGGCTGCTTGATGCTGTTTTTCAGAGGTTTTTATTAAATGAGCCAGCACTCAAGCAAATCAAAATATTCACCGGCTGTCTCTGAAGCCTGTTTTTCTTTTGTCTTGATGTCATTTTCCGTCTCATCCATCATCCATTCCGAACACGGCCTGTTCTTAGAGCCTCTGCACCAGTCTGTGAAGTGTTTATTTACTTTCAATAGTGGTGTGCAAATTGGAATGAAATACTGTGATATTGACTGTCCTTCTGTTTCTACATGGAATTAATGCAACATTAAGAACAAAGGATGGCTGGAGAGAAATGATTACGCATCGAGTGATACCCACACTATAAAAATCAGCCTAAATTATGTACGCCCGAAAGCCAATTCACGCACAGATTAAAGATCAATGACATGCCTCTTTTGTGTGCACAAACATGAAATATAGAGTGGGCTTTAAAATACTGTGCGCAGATTACAAAAGGTAATATCTGACAGGAACCTGTAAGCTGTTCTGTGAACTAAAGCCCCAAAACTGCCTGATGGCATATTTGTAAGTCCTCATTCCGTATTTTAGACACCATTAACTGTTGATCGAACACATACTGAACGTATCCATGTAGGTCACTTTCCAAAATGTGAGTAAATTAAGAATATTTTAATTAAATTAAATACAAAAGATTTCTGTATACTCATTTTTCTCACCTCATGTTCCTCCAGTGCCGATGTCTTCCCGATTATACGTATAAGTCTAAATCCTGCCAAATTCATTTTGTGTCTTCACAGATTCCTTCTATGACATTGTCACTGTTGGTGCCCCTGCAGCACACTTCCAGGGCTTCAAGTGCGGTGGTCTGCAGCGTCTTCTCGGCAGATACGAAACAGAAAAAAAGAGGTAGGGAAAAAAACATCTTTGCAAACCGGTCCCCCATGGTGTTTGGAGGGAATGCGACTGGTTTAATGCCGGTCAAATGAGGTGGAAGCAGATTCATATTGACAAAATAATTCAAATAGAACATAATTTTTAGTGACAAACAAATTTGTCACTGCCCTGTTAATTTTTCTGAGCCCCACTCAGTTTTCTTACTGCTAGGCAATGCTGAGTTAAGACTGGAACTCCACATTTCTTATTCAGGGTTTGTTGAGTAAGAAATGTTTCTTTTTCCTACAAATTTTTTTCTTCCCCTTCCTGAGGTGGTACGTTAACTTGTTAAAGCGCAATATTGAATTTACCCTTCAGTGCAACTATGAGACTCTTCGGGTAGATTTTGGTTAGGAAGACGGACTAAAAGTCGTGTTGATAGAGCGACCAGAAAAAGTGTGAGACTGACTTC
Organism: Lophius piscatorius; assembly: GCA_009660295.1. Lineage (NCBI taxonomy): Eukaryota > Metazoa > Chordata > Actinopteri > Lophiiformes > Lophiidae > Lophius > Lophius piscatorius. The sequence continues at coordinate 11,506 of VRLP01003415.1, forward strand.
CAGATGAGATACTGATTGGAGCAATTATCATTATTACTGCTAAATATGTACTAAAAATTGCAGATGGAAGACAAGCAACAACACCTGCAGTTGTGTGAAATGCTCTGACTAAATCATCTAGCGATCACATTTTGGCTCTTGTCAGAGTCAAGCTGATCCTTTATTCCATGTCTTCAACACATCAACTCAAAGGAATAAATAATAACTTGGTCCAAACTTTTTGTTCACCCACTGACTGGTTGCCATTGTGATGAGATAATCTGGTTTGATAATAATACCTTATCAAACCAGAAGTTTACACCTTCTGGAGGAAATTAAAGGGAGAAGGTGAGGAGCCTGATCGGTACCTCAGCGGCGTCGGTTTGGCTCAAGCTACCCAACACTTTTATGTCGTGCTCAATTTTTTGGTTGAGACAATTTTGATTTGATTTTTTTTATTGAAAAATGTCTTCTACTTGACTGAACCTGTTTATAATGTGACCAAGCAGTAGCATATATAAGCTAAGGAGTGAGGTGCCAAGGTGAAGCCCTGGGGGCCACCGAGGAGAAATAATTAACCAAGGCTATTGAGAAAGTCCTATTCAACAAGGAGGATTTTTATTTATTTTTTGCCATTTTAAGGCATGCGACGACTTACTGAACACAATTATGTTACTTAATGCAACAAAAAACAAACTGGCAAAAAGGTATTCTAAAAACACTGTTTAACAAAATGTTGAATAAATCTAATGAAAACTAATCAGTTTTTTTTCATTATGAAAAAAACATGTTAGACTGATTTGTTTCACTGTTTAAAAACATACTTGACCAAATGATTTCTTATTTTATTTTTAAATTTAGAATGACTTATTTCAATCATAAGAGGTCCCAAAGACATATAATATTTAAAGAAATATTTTTTCCAATGTTTTTTTTCTGAGTAAGGACATTGAACGGTTTAGTTTTCACTATAATGTTTTATTCCTCTGGAGATCCGTATGTCAGGTGTTTACATGGTAAGGTTGTTTTTCTGATGGGTCTATGAAAATGTTGAAACTACATCCTCTGCAACTGAATAACATGTCTGTCGGTTTGGAAGTTTATTCTGAATGGGCGTTTATCTGGAGTGTTGGGCTTGTAAAAAGAATCAGAATTACTGTCTCCCTGTAAAACCAATTGATGTTAACCTGACCTCACTTGTCAGTGTTTATAATGTTATGGCTTATCCTTATATACTTAATTGAGTTCTGTCTGTGACTGTAAAACAGAACTACCCATGATTGCCTGACGGGGACTGGGTCGACTGGAAATGAAATGACATTTTACACAGAAACATAAATTCACACCTGCATACACTCAGTGAACGTGCACCAGTGCAACAAATCTATTCAGCTTGCTCCCTCCTGAAGTCAGCAGTTTCCTGTAAATTCAGCGGCTTTTGCCCTTTGGATGCAGCATGGAGGTACTGTATGTCAGCTGAGTTCGCTATGTGGTCACTTGAGCGATGCCAGAAGAAATGAAAGGTGATTTTTCCCAAAGCTCCCATAGAGTGCAGAGTCATTACGGAGCGTGCCAGATCCAATTAGTTACAGAGATTGCAGCTCAAGACGGCTGAGGTGTCCGTATGAAATGTATACGTTGACGGTGAAATAGTTGGGGGCCTGTGCTGTTAAAGTAAAAGAAGGGAAGGACTTCTTTAGAGTGAAATCTTGCGAGGAGACTGTAACTTTTACCTGCTAGCATGAAGGAGGACAAGGTTTGCACATCGAGAATCCACTGAAGTGAAATCATTTCCTGGAATGAGAGATTAGACTAAAGAGCAAATTCTCCAAGGAGAGAACATTTTGTTTCCTATTTGACTTATCTAATGACTCACTGTAGCTCAAATTTTCCAATTTTCCGCCTGGCTAAGCGACTACAGCCCGCGCTGAGTCGTATCCATGTTTGACCTGGAAGGCAGTCATTCGTCAGCCGTCGTCAGAGATGGTAATAAAGTCAATTTGTCTGCGACTCTTTAGTTGCCATTATAATGAAGGTGCATGTTTACTCTAAATAAGGAGCATTCATTATTTCATGGTTTAATTTGATTTTAATATGCACGCCCTAAATGTCTGATCAAATAACCTAGGAAGGCCCAAAGAGGGTCGAGTGTGTAAAGTACACATTTTAGTAAAGTACACACACAGATCCTCGCTCATTTTGCTTTTCCCAGTTAGTCTTCTTGCCTGTCTGAAGCAGCCTTTTGTAATATCATCTGATTAAAAGTGGAACAATCGTCGAGATGTGGGCCTAGGCTTTTCATTGTGATATTAATTTGTCAGAAGGAAGATTGAAAGTACTGAAGGAGGGAAAAATAGGAAATCCTGACCACAAAGGTGTTACCAGGAGGGTAATAAAAGAGCTCTTCATCTTTGTTCTTTGGACACTGGAAGAGAGGGCTCCTCTTTCAAGATCCATTAAATACCTGCATTGGTCAAACTTGGCAGTGACCAGACTGTGTGATGTAGTTTGTCTCTCAGGATGGGGCAGCAAAGAGTATAATCGATGGCTACATTTCGCTTTCCTCCAGATACATTGTGCATGTACACACAGGGCACAGCATTTATCTTTCATTAATGTATGCAGTCCCACTTAAATGGCTGTTTTAGAATTCACCGGATTTTTATCTGTATTTAATTGAACCCTGTAGACAGAGCTGTGGATTTGCTGAGTTGTTCTAATCTTTCATTAACAGTCTCTTTTGAATTATTCAGATAATCTGTATTAGCTACGTGGCCTCATGGTGTGTGTCTGTGTGTGTGTGTGTGTGTGTGTGTATTTTCTTTCCAAATGTGTGGGAGGGGGATATATACAGTATTCTATGGATCATGAACAACAGTGCTGTGGAAAAGTAATGGACCCCCTATTGTGTTTCCTTCTTTTGGGCCCCCATCCTGTGTTTCCTTGTTTTTTTGGGCTGTATCTCAGCCTGAACTGTGTCTTATCCTCAAAGCAAAGCAGCCTATGTAAACAAAAAAATTCATGCTTTAACTGTTCTATCATATCATATCATTCTTTGCCTTTTGCAGGTTCTGTTTATGATGGAAAGTGAAACAGGCAGTAGTTTTGGGCTTAACTGGTCTCGGGTCAGGGTTTCCAACCTGTGTCTGAATCACTGAGGGAAACTTTGGCTATTACTTTTAGCGTATGGCGCCCAATGGAGGACAGAGCAGGAGATGGAATTTTACAGTCAAAAGAATCTGTTTTGAAACCGGATCGGTGTATTGCCGTAGTAGATTATATTTTTACCGTGACAGTGTGGAAGTGGTGTGGTGGGAGAACCGTGCTGTCTAAATGATGAAGGAGGCTCCGGCAGTTGCCTGGAGGGCTGCAGGTTATCTGCTGACGTAACTGTATTTTACCTCTGCAAGCTGTCAGCTGCAGGCCACGAACTCTTCATTAATTTCCTCGCCACTATTAATTAGCCGTGCTCTGGAGACGCTGGCTTAATTAGGCGCTGGGCCCAGCGAGTTACTGAATCTCATCACTGTAAGAAACATTTAATGTTGATCATTTTGGAAAAACCAAGGAGGAATTATAAGCTATAATGCTGCTTTAGGAAACTGTTGGTTCTAGGTACCACAATTATGTGCACATAGAAGATATGATAAGAATATGAAGAGAAATCATCTCGTGAGCCAAAGGGGACTGTGCACATTGTGCTAAGGGGTTAGCAGCACACCTTTAGAGATGTCTGGAGACACCTCACACTACTAGAGGGTTCATGGGAATGAGGAGGGACCAAGATCACTCCATTATCATACATTATCATAGAGTGTGTCGGGGTCTGACAGCAGTGGTCCTGTAAAAGCGTTAATCTCCCCACCATCCGCACTGGCGTCATGTTATGAAGTCCTAAAGAAACTCACGTAAGAGCAAAGTAATAGAAACAGTACAAGAAGAGTTTATAATGCACAATCTCATCTGGAATAGAAAATAGTGCCCTTTTTTTTGCCCTTTATTTGATTTACATGCACCAAGAATGTTACTGCTACCTGACATGTTGTTGCTACCCTTTAAAGTCCTGCTCAACTGTTTGGCCGAGCGCAATTCCTGACCGAACAATTTGTCATTTTACTGTAAATTTAGATCGTCTAAGATATTAAATAATAAATGCCCCAAGAGATAAAATATGCAAAAATATATTCATTCTATAATTTTTTTTCCTTGGTGGGGACATTCAACGGTTGTTTTACATGTTTTTTAACTAAAGTTCTGTAATGAAACTGGATTTGAGCTACAAGCTCTACTCTACTACAAAGTTTTAAAGCAGGTTTTTTTTTCATTGTCACCATTCTTGAGCAGCATAGTCACATGACCAGTCATGATTCTGCTCTACTGTATTCTCTTCGGGCACAGTTGCTTCACTGCAGGAAGGTTTGGGGTTCAGATCTACCTCTGACCAGTCATTCTGTAGGAAATGTTCCTGTTCTCCCTGTGTATCCGTGGCTTCTCTGCCGGTCGTCCGGCTCCCTCTCACAGTCCTAAAACATGCAATATTGGTGAATTGGTGACCCTAAATTGCCTGTAGATGTTCATGAGAGCATGAATGATTGTCTGTCTGAATGAATCGACCCTGTGATAAACTGTTGGCTTGTCCATGGTTTACCCGCCTCCCACCCAATAGGCGGGTTCACATGGATCATTCCGAAAGGATATTCCTGTATTGACTGTTTACATGAGCAGTGGTCTAATCAGAAATGGTGTTTACATGCGTCGAAACGTCAATCGGAATTGTTGTGAACAACTGTGTGCCAAGCGCAAAAACAACAAAAAGATGACGAGTTTCATCAGAAGGTGGGTGTTGAACTTGTGATCAGGGCAGTTTTTTCTGTTGCTCTGATGCTTTTAATGAAGAAACAGCTTGATAATAGATCATGTTTACTCCTATAGCCTACTGGAGACACGAGGGGTTGGGGGAGAGGCCTTGTCGGTTTTACTCTCGCTAACGTTACATCATTAATACGTTACCAAACATTAAGTTACTCACCAGAAATGTTGACATCAACATCAACCGTAGCGGTATAAGCGGAAACTCCTCAGCATGCGCTTCATCCTGACAAAACCCGGATCCACGTCATGGACAGAGGTCTTTGATTCATTCATTCTCCATAAGCACTTATCCTATTCAGAGTCCTGTGGGCTGGAGCCTATCCCAGGTCTTTAAAAGTGAAGTCGTAGGGTCTGACCGATTTTGTTGTCCTTGGATTTATGTAAGCATAAATTGCCGATTATAAAATTGCGCACGTGAGGAGCACCGCCGAGCACGCAGTATGTGCAGCGGTTTTCTTTTCCGAACGACTTTCCAAAAGGACTTAGACTACCCCCTGCGAAGGAATGAAATCTCATTCATCAAGGACCTTCACTTTTAGGGGGGTGTTTACGTGCAGCATCTTATTTCTGATTTGGCGTCTTTTCCAAATCTATTTGAAATTAGGCTCTTCATGTAAACCCACCTGCTGTCAGCTTGGATTGGCTCCAGCTCCCCGTGGCCCTGAACATCATTAGTGGTTACAGGAAATTAATGCATTTTTAGTAATGAATTAATAATAATAAATATTATATCCTTTACTGTTGCATTTTACTTGAACATCGGCAAGATTAAATTAGATTTTGCAACTAAGATTCTCCGGGAGCAGATCAATAAAACATGCAATTTTAGAAGTCTATTAAGTATCCAGCAGATCAAATTTCACAACCGGTGCACAATTTACAGTGCATGAAATCTGTGGACATATTAGAAAGCCCATAATGGTTTATGTATTCATACCCTCTCTGACTGCATGAAATCAGCAGTTCCACTCATTTTTACTTCACAGAGAGTGAAAATGAGCTCACTGTGGTTTGTAGGTTGAAAGAAATCCTTAAGCTCTATGATGTATGTATTGAAATGAAATGTAATGAGTCTATTAGGTCAGTAGGCAAGCATATAAATATACACAATATATTCATAAATAGCGCACATAAAGCAGACTTTAATTTTAACAGAGCTGCTTGACAAATGACTCACATTCATCATAAGAAGATCATTAAGCTCTCATGTACCCACTGGTGGTGTGGAATTTCCCAACACTACATCTTTTGTTGTTATAAGAAATTGCCGAATATGCACTAAACTTACACTCTAAGTACAAAGAACTAAGTAACCTTTCTATAAAGGTTTTGTTTCACTTTATTTGGGATCATGACGGATAATATAATTCTACAAAGCAAAATAATACATGAGGCACTCAAAAAGATTTCATCTTATGGTACCTGCATAGGAAAAAATGTTTAACTCAAAATAAATTTCAGCAAGAAATAGTAAATGGTTAGTTCATTCATTCATTCTCTGAGGGCCCCGTTAATCAAAAACCAAACTATTTGTTTTCCACACAACTCTATAGATCCAAGATATTTGAACACCTGTTCTACCGTTCGTTCACTGATTACTTCTGTTTTACCTCTGCATAGTTTTCAGTCTATGAAGACTTGCTTGGACTGACAGCAGCGCTGATTTTCCTGCTTCAGGCAGCCACACAGGGGATCAATTCTGTCCTCTAGCATCAGGTGTCAGGTCCCAGCATTCATTACTGCCTACGTAGGCTCTGTAACCTGATTGGATTTGTACTTGAGTTGTTGTTATTGAAACTACGTCACTAAAGCAATCGTCCTCTTCCAACAACGTTCTCTTCATATTGTGGCTGTACGCAAGACTTTCCCTCTTAGCTCTGCAAACTGTAATCAGACATTACTCAGAGAGAACAAACCCCTGCCAAGCCATCTCATTTTCTCCATTGTGTCATTGCATCTAAAAGCAATCTGGAATAACAATCAAAATCAGCTTTATTGGCCAATTATGTGCACACATACAAGGAATTTGATTCTGATTTTAACTGCTCTCAAGCTACATACACGCAAGGAATGACATAGGAAAAGCATACATTTATAAACTACGAACAAGGTCAGGGGTTGTAAAAATGCAGATAGCTTAAAGAGAAATAATGACTGAGTAGAATTGAAGAAATATGCATGTTTATGTGCAGGAAATACGTCATGTAAGACTTGTTTAGACACTGTGTTATAGGATCATATTAAAACTGTGCACTTATGTAGGTGGATGTTGTAGTTTCCCAGTTTTATTGGCACTATATGACTGATTTAAGTGTTCACCAGAGTTCTGGCCTGTTGGAAAAAGCTGCTCTTCTGACAAATCGTTTTGGCGTGCGATCTATAGAGCTTGCCAGAGGTGAGATGTTGGAACAGTTTGTATCCAAGGTGTGATGTGTCAGAATTTCTGTTTGCTTACCACGATAGTTTGACCCGCATGTTATGATTCCTTAATGATCAAATTATGAAATCCTACCCCTAAAAGTTGGTATCCAATGGAATCTGGCCAAAAAGGACCTAAAATCTTTATTTGCTATGTTTAAATAAATCTTAATCCTGGATCTGCCTCTTTATCAGGATCCACTACCCAAAAGTAACGGGTGCTTCCTTACCAAAGGCCCAACGCTCCCACTGTGTTAAATAACAAATGGAAATACCAGTCCTTCTACTGTTATTTTTATATAACCTGATAAATCACAGACAAACCAACACTGGCGAAAGCATTACCTCTGTTGGCAGAGGTGTTAAGACAGCTGTAGCCTCATAGATGATGAAAGGCTTTTACAGTCTTTACTTTGTGTTCATAGAATATTCAATAATAATATTCTCTGTGGCTGAACTCGTGGCATTTGGAAGTAGAGATACGAAGGCTGAATGTAAGGGATAGCGGGGATCTGTACTCTTTAGTATTTCATGCTCTCGCTCTCTTAGTGATTCCTTTGATTGGCTTTGATCCCGTGGGTGGTGGCTCTCCTGGGGTCTCATTTGCTGTAATGGCAATGCCAGGATTTTAAAATTGGCTAGACAAATTCATTGTAGGTGGCTATTACAATGTGCTTAATTTATTTAGGCCTTCGCACATATTGACAATTCGGTTGATTCTGCTCCAAACTGGCAATATTTTAAAATGCACTGTTCTTAACTTACTGTAAAAATACGGTTACAGAGAATCCTGTATTATGGCAGCTCTTTGTGTGCGCCCTTCTTTCCTCCCTCTTTCGCTCTCTTTCGATCTCTTGTGTCAATTATGCCTGAAGATCTGACTCTGGGACCTGGCCTACATAAAGGGCTTGCAGAGATGACTCGATGCTACTTAGAAGAGACTGCCTCACACTCTACACACTAGAGCCAATGGCAAGAAGTCCGTGAGAATCCATTTGAAAGTCGGTGGGACTTTTACTCGAGGACAGTTTGTGATTGGCGTGATTTCCCCTGAACCTAGGAACTTACAAAAGGTGTTTTTGTCCGAGATTAAGTGCTTCACTGGAAACGAGGAAGGGATTAATTATTCATAAATGGAAAATGGGTTGACATGCGACTTCAAGTCCAATTTGACAGCTCAGGCTGAGTACCTGGAAAGCTGTACATTTTCAAAGTAGCAGACACAGCAAGGCATGAAAAGGAGCTCAGAGAACAAAAGCACCATTTTAGTGATGGTGATCATCAGTTAAAAAAAATTATTGGACCTCATTATTTCATATTGTAAAGAGATTTAAGCTGCTGCGTGACACACTGATCAGAGAAGATTATTGTGACGTGTTTCTGCTGCTGATACGTAACATCAAGAGGAACACTTTGTTTTTTCTTTGTTTCAAGAAGAGTCATTCCGTGTTTATTTTTGATTCAAGGAGATTAACTGCGAGGGTTTCAAAGGTAAACAAATTGCTAGCTGTTAGGAAAGGTCACAGATGTTTTGGCAGCCCTTGGCATCAATAATGACCGAAGTGCGTCTCTAACGGGTGCAGCCTTTATTTGCCGTCTCAGTGTAGAAGTATTGCATCGTGAAAACTAAACAAAAAATACAACATGCTTATAAGAAACACATAAAACATGCATTTAACCACTCAGTACAATAAAACATTGCATAAAATGTTCAATTTGCATATTGACCTTAAACATCAGAAAATAAACTCAACTTAAACCAAACCACATGAAGAGTCATGCAGAAACGATTATTTCCTTAACTCTTCTGTTCTGTTTTAGTCAAGGATGCAAATTAGCTAGCTAGCTTAATTGACAATCTATTGCTGAGCTGTGTTTACATTATTCAGCATTGGATCAGGCAGGCCTGCAGTTTTATGGGGTATTCTTGTCCTGGGGTGAAAAGTTCTGAACCAGGCATCAGCATGAACACACAAACAAGCCACTCATATATGTGCATTTGCACTTTACACTGTTATTTGGGCAATCCGGCTTTACGTAGTAAAGTGTAGAGCTGTTGCAGAGAAAAAACAAGTTTAGTGCATTACAGACTTCCTTTTTCGAAAAAGATTAAAGAAAAATAATTTTATAAAACTAAAATAAATCTATATATCAGCAACACCATTTTAAAATGTTAGTTTACACCAACAAATGGTATAAGAGATGCATTACATGAAAAACATTAATATTTAATTAAACCAAAGTTCTGGAAACAGCAAAACCTATTCTTGGTTGGCGTTTTTAGATTTTTGGTTGATTTTGCTGCCAGATGGTGGAGGCCAGTGGAGCTCTAACCTTGTTTGATATCAATAATCATATTTTCCCACTCTGCTAGTTCTGGCAAACACTAGTTGCAGCAGCACACACAGAAAAACCAGCAGCGCTCAGCAAACACTGGGGCAGCCTTACTCTGGTGTGGCTTCAGTCTTGTTGTGGCTCAGTTACTTTTGATCACATTTTGGCCACTTCATATGTGATATCAAAACTGAAGCCCTGCCTTCATCCTGTTTCTTTTCCTCCCCTATAGCTTCAGCACTGCATACCAGTGTATCTACTACTCTCCAGAGCACACGGCAAAAGCTCACGAGGTTCTCAGCACCATGAGCCTCCTCCAGCCCCTCATCACGAGCTTAGCGGACCAGCTCCTTCAGGCTGCTCAAGAGCACTCCTCCCCGGGGCTTACAGACGCGCTGAAGAACCTCTCTGAAAAGGTGAGGCAGCCCCAAACCCACACTCATGTCCACCTAAACAATGTCTTTATCCCTCGAGGCCTCGAGCCGTTGCAGCCGTTGTCCTTCCATTGACCTCTTTTGGTAGTTACTAACCAATGCAGACCTGGAATACCCAACATGTCCTGCAGTTTTGTGGTGCTCTGATTTTCCAGCCATCAGAATATTTCCCGTGTTAAAGTCACTCAGATCCTTACGCTTGCCCATTTCTGCTTCCAACATCAACTTCATGTATCAAGTATTTTCTAGCAGCCTGATATATCCCACCAGGTAGGTGCCGTTGAAAGGAGAGATTAAAAATGTTACTCTGCCTTCACCTTCAGTGGTTTTTATTCAATGGATATTCAATTTAACCAAGTTAATCTAAACAGACCTGTGTCCATATATTCATTTCACCCCAAACTCTCTAAAACTACTGTTATGTATACTGTACTTCTGAGCACATAACCATAGTTTTTATATTGGATTTGCAATCTGATGGCTATTCAGGCGGATGTTTTTATGGGATGCTATTGACAAAGAAACATAAGCTGTTTATTGTTTTGTTTACATTCTCCCACCTTTAACTACTAACAATATGCAATCTGAATTTCCATATGAAAATTATAATATTTTCATATGGATTATTCTAAAAATGATATATGTATATATTATTATAAAATTAGAATTGAAATGCTAAATCTAAATATGGGATTTTAAATCTAAGTGTTGAATCTAATCGGTGGATAGAGAGCCATTGTTTTAGGATTTAGCCTCAGAAGTCACTTTGTTCCGAATCTGATAATATTATTCCGCTAGCTCCATGGCAAAAAGAAATTTAGAACATTCTCGAAATAACTACAAAATGTGAAATCTAGCAGATGTGACACAGTTATGCACACACACCTACACACACATGCTAGATGGGCAACTTCTAGAAAAAGGACTCACAAAAGTGAATAGCAGCATGAAAGTTTATGGAATAGAGCCGCTTGTATCAGTATAATTAATTAATTGAATCTGGCGCTGTCAGATGGCAATTTGTTCTGGGAGATATTGTTTTTGCCGCGGTGGAATAGAGCGCAATCCGCCCTCTTAATTGGTACATTCGCTCTGTCACTACTTCCCCTCATCCTTGATTAGACACGCACACAGTGGCCAAGTAAACCTCTGGCCTGGTCAGCACAAGCAGGACTGCTTCCTGATTAAAATCTCAAGCTGTGTGTGTGTGTGTGTGTGTGTGTGTGTGTGTGTGTGTGTGTGTGTGTGTGTGTGTGTGTGTGTGTGTGTGTGTGTGTGTGTGTGTGCGTGCGTGCGTGCGTGCGTGCGTGCATGTGTGTGTGTGCGTGCGGGAGTGTGTGTTTGTGTGTGTTTTGTTGTGTGTTTGTGTGCGTGCGTGCGGGAGTATGTGTGTGTGCGGGAGTATGTGTTTGTATGTGTTTTGGTGTGTGTGTGCGTGTGTGTGTGTGTTGACAAGCGGAAGCAGGAAAGTGATTGTGTGTTTGAAAGCTGGTGTTTATCACTATCTTCAGCAAACTGCTTCTATATCTATAATTCTATACTATTTTCATCCTTCACATCCGCCCATCTATTACAGTAATAACATCCACCAAGGGAGGAGGTAATGTTTTCACCCGCTGTGCGTTTATGTGTCTGTTTGTGAGCAAGCTTTAGGAAAAACAAGAGGACAGATTTGCATGAAAATGTACCCAGAGGTAGGTTAAGGCATATCCTAGAGGTGCTTAACTCCTGGTGATGTTACCTGTTGTTTTAAAATAGAATAAAACGATAAACCTTCTGTACGAAGACGTCACATTGTGGAGATGCACAAGAGAAGCGCCATAAACAAAAATAAACCAGAGAAGGACGTTTGAAGAGAGCAAGCGAACCATGAGGGCTTTTGCTGAATTAATGTAACGTTAATTGTCCTGCAGTTATTTTGGTTGTGAAATAAAGATTATGACAATAATAGCGTAGATAGGTGAGACTTTGGTCATTTTTGTTAATTTTGGGTCACGTGTGACGGTTATAATGAAGTAATAAAATAAACTCCATCCACAACTTAAAGTCAGAGCTATAGGATTGTAAATGCATGACTTTCTACGTTAGGTAGGTAAGTTTTGACCCTTGGTGGAGGTTTACGCTCATTTAAAACGATGTACCCACGACTCCGAATTGTTCATGCTTGGCTTCATATTTAATTGTAATCTGATGGTGATTGAACATTTTAATGTGGGAGACAAATGTAATGGATATACTTCTACATATATATATATATAATGAACTTTATTATATATATATATATATATATATATATATATATATATATATATATATAAGCAAATGATACACAATGGAATAAAAAGAAAATCATTGGTTGCAGCCCACTAATATATCCAACTCTCAACCCTTTTCCTCTTGAACAAGATGAGAAACGATTTCTAAACAGAAAAATGAAACGGTGCAAAAAGGGAGTAAAGACCTCACAAACACTAACAAAGTCCTTATCCATAATCACACTTTGCAGGGAGATATTTGATTTCCTTCTTAGAGACATATAGATAAAGATGGGTTCGTTTGAGAGTGTGTTTCAGCTGTGTTTGTAAAGATTCTCCAATAAAGACGGTGAGTCACACATTCTGACAATGTGGGAAAGATGAAACGCCTGCAGAGAAAATCAGAGGGATGTAAGAACCTCCTCGCTGCATCTGACTTTTCCCATCTTAGCTCAGATCATCTGACTCCAGGCCTCCTTCAATATTTTCCTCCATAATATGTTTCGTGGGCACCCCTCAAGGTGGTGCTGTAGACAGAAGATATTCCATCTTTATAAGAGGTGATGATGAATCTATTATTGATGACCATAATACTTCCACTCGAGATTATCACATCAAAAAGGAAATGGCTAAGCGTCTCCCCTGCTTCCTGCTGTGTCATAGGACGTGTTATCTATCTATGTCTCCCGTGAACAGCTTTGATCGTCTACGCCTGATGTTGTTCAATTTTACAGTGTATAGAGCACATATGTAAATTTAAGTATTCTCACAGTTGCTGGGTTTTGACCAGCTTTATCCATTCAGCCTCTCCAGTGAGGTCACACTAGGTGAAAAAGCTGTTTTACACTCCAAAAATCACTTCATCCGCCTGAGTAAAAAACATACAAAACCATTTTGGATGATACATTTCTTCAGCTTCCTTGTTTTTTCACCAAATGTACCTTTATTTTTCTACAGGGAAATTTTTCTCTAGTAGGTAATATGGACATAAAAAAGCTAGCAAAAGAATGTTTCCACCCATTGATTTGAAGTATTTCAGGTTTCAAAAGATCAGTGTCAGACTGTCAGGGCCATCAAGGCCTTCTCTGCTAGCCCAGACATTGACAAAAAAAAAAAAAAAAGCATCATGCAGCATCATGTCATTCTGAGAAATATGCTACATGCTTGATGGTTTTAGCGTATGTCTAGCAATATATCGCTCATGGGTATTGAACCATGTTTCAACACTTGAATTCCACTAGAAAAATGGAACAGTCTCTTTGAATGTGTGCTGGTTATGTAGTCTGACTGCAGACTGTAGCTTTAGTGTAACTGTGAAGTTGTTGGAGGACAGCTGACCTGCAGGTGTATAGAGCTGAAAGCTCAGGTGGAAAAACCCCCAGCCCGCCACTGCTAAAGTTATAAGTAAGGTATAAAAGTAACTTTGGCTTTGAAATAAGATAAGGATTTATTCATCTTTAAGGGAAATAATAGTTTACAGCAGCATACAGGTACTTCAAATACACAAACAGACTATACAGAAGTCTTACATAAAATATAAGAGAACAAAGAATACTAAAAGGTTTAGTCTAGCTAAGTGTGTCTTTATTACTTATAATATGTTTTCACTCCTGTGCGTTTGTTTGATTGTATGTCTGTTGGTTTGTTTGTGAGGAGGACTACAGAAGAACTACACAAAGGATTTGCATGAAATTTTCCCGAGAGGTAGATTTTGGCATATCCTACAGGTGCTTACATTTTGGTGACGCTATGTGTTTCGCAGAATATAAAATTAAATAAAATAATATAATAAGCCGTTTGGAGTAAAGACGTAACAGTGTGACTATTGCTGCCTCTGATTCTTTTGATCTTTCTTTGAAGTGGAGCTGGGGACTCAGTTTCAACAGTTCCTTTGATACTTCTGGTGTCTTCTTGGGGGTGGAGCTGGGGGTTCAGTGGGCTGAAGAGAAACACTGAAGTGGAAGGACGAGAGTTGAGCAGCTACATAACTCAGGAGGATTGCACTCCCGGAGTGTTATTTCTAGTTTCCGTAGTAAAGCTAAGAAATAAAGGTGAACTTTTTTTGCCTCCTTTTTCCAAAATAGTACACTTCTGGTATTCTACTTTGAACACATCACATTATGGTTCTTACAGTACAGTTTTTATTAAAATGCTTTCGGCGTTTAGCAATGGATACTGATCTTAGGAGATTCAACCAACAGTTTTTTTGCCTAATATTCAATGACTGACGGAAGGATTTGTATGTTGAATTGATGTGCTTCATTTGCAATACAGCAGTTACCATAGAATTTATTTAAAAAAAGAAAAACATTGTTTGAGGACTGACGTAGTGAAATAGTGCAAACACGATCCAGGCTGTGTAAAATACAGTGTGTAGCTTTGTACATTCATCTCGGGGAAAGATAATGAATAATGCATGTTCTCATGGATTGCAAATTAACACTGAGGTCAGATAAGCAAAGTTCAATTTGAATATGAATTTATATTTTGAACTCACACTGTGTATTAAGTAGTTACTGTTTCAAGCGCGGCTCATTTTTATGTCATTTGGGCATTTTGATCTTTGTAAAATGATGGTTACTTGGAATACAAGTATGTGCATCAGTGATGAGTATTCCTGCTGAATTGCTTATTGTCAGGCAATTACAAACATCATCCTATCCCGAAATTTTGCCTCTCACATCTGTGACTTACAGTAATGGTACTCATTTAGATCCATGCGAGGCAATTAGAAAGGACATGAATTAAATACAATATGGGTTTTCAGTGTCGACATAATTTGTTTGCTCTGCTCATATATTCACCAAATGGGCCATTTTGTGCATGCAACAGTCTTTTATATTTTTTAAATCACAAGAGCATAGCTGTGTGTTTTCTTAATCACCGAATCAGACTACAGTTGCATCTTTAGAGGAACACTGCAGAAGACACGCTCTTGATGGACATCAGCACATACATCTAAGTAAAAACTGGGCTGTATCATATTTGTGAGGGGTAGTTAAAGTAACAGAAGGAACAGTGTTGGGAGCTTCATTTTAATGGGGGGAACCCTGTGGGAAGTGTTAAAGAACAGCTCCCATCGACATGCAGCTGCTTTGTTGGGCTTGGGTCTATATGACCACAGGTGGTGGCTGTGGAGTGAAGCCAGCAGATTGGTGATGAAAAAATCTTTAGCTTTTCTTTAACACTGACTCCTCTGATTGAATAAGCGGCACTAGATTATCATTATCACAGAGGGTATAACTTTCAAAGCTAAAGACCTTTCAGTTTCCTTTGAAGAAGCTCCTGATAGAGCCAGCCTCTTGTTTAATATAAAGAAAGCTAACAAGGATAGTTTCCACCTGTTTTTAATCTAGGAATGCTTCAAATATCAGGGAAATTGATGACTCCTTCTTCTTCTACTTTCGGGTCTTCCCTTCTGGGTGTCGCCACAGCGGATCAACTCGTTCTGCATATCGATTTCGAAAAGGTTCTATGTCGGATACCTTTCCTTATGCAACGCTCCGCATTTGTCCATGCTTGGGACCCAGACTAGAAAGTACACTGTCTTTTGACCCCCATGTGACTGACATAGACTCCTCCGAATCTGGTGTCTCACATAGCCACTGACTGCCAAGACAATTTTAGGGCCTTTGAAACTGAAAGTATTTAGCATGGCAGCATGGCTGTAGCAGATGTAGATCAGGAGGTAGATCCACCTATCAGAGAGTCGGGGGTTTTTATAGAGACTTATTAAAGAGTATACATTAATATTGTGGTATATGGTGCTGGAACATAAACATGAACCATAAGGAAACTCTTTTCTGATCTCCTGCTGTGACAGCTCCCTTCCTGTAGTATGAGGACAAAACTAGGGTTGGCTGTTTTGAACTTTGGAAAAAAACATCTCCCAACTTCAGGCGGTCTTTACAAACTTGCCATTCAGCTCACGTTAGTGCAGTCCGAGGAGGGAAAATGCGTTTTTGTGACAAATATTCATTCCTACAGTGGCCTGGCTGGTTTCTTTTCATGGAGGCCTTGGATTCATGTTTTATTCGCTGTTGTAATAAAATTGTTTATTGCAGTGCTAACTCAATTACTCTGGAGAGCCCTTATCATTTCAGCAGCGAGCGATAGGCTCCTTGGTAGCGGGATCGTCATCAGCTTACAGTAGGTGGTGAATTTGAGATGAAAGAAGGAGTTCTCCTTGGAGGAACAGGCTGGAAGGAGGAGTAATTGAATTGTTTGTTGTTTGTTGCTGTTTGTATTGCTGAGAGGCTCGGCTATGGTAATGGAGTACACCTACTTTAGGGTGAAGGAGAGGATTCATTTTCATTGCCCCTTTTCACTTCCTCTGTAAATAGTTACGTGTCTCCAAACTCAATTCCACCTGTATTTTCTTCCAGCTGCTCACACCAACAGTGACACTTTCTTTCTGCATCTCTTGCCTCCTCACTTTATGTTTCATTTGTTTTGCCATCCCACAATGAAGTTCGACTTCTCCTTTTTTCCTTTCCGTCCTTTTGTTACAGACAGAACAATTTGTTCACACTCTTAAGGATGAATTGGTTAAGAGTGCTCTCCTGGCGCTGTATACAGCACGGCCTGGGTACGTTTCCAAGAGCCAGAAGCAAACCCCCGCGCGGGGAGGCCAACACCAAAGCCACATCCATCAGGGAGGTGACCAGAACCCGAGCCCAGTCCGGGGACCTTCAGACCACAGCCCGGCCGCATCGGTCCCTGAGAGCACAGCGGTGTGTAATAATGTGGAGGGACTGCAAACCACGACGAGAGGAGAAGGTGGGCTGCCACCCCTGAAGCACCAAGACTCCATACCGCACCATAAAGAGTACGACGAGGAGGAATGGGTGAGTGTGAATTTTTTTATGAAGGTTTTATAGATCTTTAAGAACAATCTGATAAATTAATACATTTACTGCAGTTTCTTGTGGAGAACACTCTGGTCGATAAAGTGGTCAGATACTTTAGTAAAAGTATTAATACCACACTGTGTAAATACTCCGCTACAGGTAAGATCCCTGCATTCACAACTTAGATTAAATAAAAGTATTTAAGTATTGTCAGTCAAATGTACTAAACATTTCAAAGAAAGAAAACTCAATGCTGGTGAGTAGTTTTATTTTCAAGTTTATCACAACCGTTCCGTAGCATTGCAGTCCTGTGAGAACCACGCATCTAGAAAAAGTCAGGCTTTCTTGGGATCAGCCTGTTCTCAGCTTTAGGACTTTTTACTGGGTTTTTCAATTACATTAAATAGTTTATTCATCTTAAGAGGTAGCAGAATTTTCTCAACCCATAAAAAATCACTTTCCGTTTATCTCAAGCATTCAAAATGAACACAGTTGAAAACAAATGATTTTCACTGGACCGGAAGGGTTTGAAACATTTGTATTCGGAAAAGTAACTAGTAACTATAGCTGTCAGAGAAATGTAGTGGATTAGAAAGTACAATATTGACATATGAAATGTAGTAGAGGGGTAAAAGTATTAAGTGTCAAACAACGGAAATATTCAAGTAAAGTTCCTTAAATTGGTACTTAAGTCTATTCTTACTCTACAAGTAAATGTACTCAGTTACTATCCACCACTGAGGACACATGAGGAGATTTTTGCATACCAACATTCACTGTTCTTTAGATAAATACTATTCTTAGGTGTTTAAACCTTAGAACGAGATTATTTTGTAGTATCAATTGTGTTTATGAGCAAGAGTTTCTCATGAGTTCTGCACACTGCTGCCGAATTACCCATCAAAATACTCCGACATTCCAACAATCACCAAAAAACCACACCACCATTAAAACTACTCACATACATGACTTGCTCACACAAAAACCTGAAATCATCTTTCTAGCTACAGACGGATGAAGCTTAGCAAAAAGAAAGACTAAACTGGAAACAATCCAAAGGCTTTGAGAGTAATCTCAAATATCAAGGCAACAATCTCCTTCCAACCCTTCAGACAGAAGGTCAGTTCAGACTGAGGACAGAAGCATCTTTTTTGCTTTGTTTATTTGACACAAGAGAATTATTCTATACGGTTTCATCTCTTTCTTTTTCATCTTTGTTACACACTTTGCTTCCCTTCTGTTTGACTACATAAAAACTGAGATAGAAAGATGGAGCTATAATCACGGAGGCTGATCTTACTGCTGATTGCCTCTTTTAGGACCGAGTGTGGGCAAACGTGGCCAAATGTCTCAACTGTGTAATCGCCATGGTGGATAAACTCCAGGAGGAAGGCAACAACAAGCAGGAGCCCATCCTTGAGCAGCAGCTAGCAGATGTCATCACCTCACACAACCCCGGTAACTAACTATAACGTCTTCTTATCAGATGTTTGCTCGCTAAAATCAGCAATTCTCTGCAGCCATATGAGTGACCTGTACTGATTATCAGCCATTAGCATGTGATATACTTCCATGTTCCCTCAGTCCTTGTCTAGCAGATGCTTTATTTTGCTCTTGTTCTGGTCCAGTTAGATCCTGCATTAGCATCAGAAACCAAAGCCGGACTAACTATGAATCTTATTAACCTTAACCTGTATTTGAAAAATGTATATTTCGGATAGGCATTGCGACCAAAAGTTGCTTCTTAGAGATTTTGGTGTTTGATGAACTGTAGTGCTTAGCATTGGACAACATATACAACTTTGCTCAGTTTATGTTTGGGGATTTATCAATTTATCATTATTATTATCGGTAACCGCTTATCCTGTTCAGGGTCACGGGGACTGGAGCATATCCGAGCTGACATTAAGCAAGAGAAGGGGTATAGCCTGGACAGCGTTCCAGTTCATCACAGGGCTGACACAGCGACAGACAACCACTCACCCTCACATTTACTCCTGTGGGCAATTTAGCCCACCAATTCACCTACAATGCATGTTTTTGGACAGTGGAGATAAACGGTTACGGATAATAATTTCTCATTTCGTTGTTTTACTTTTTTCTTTTTGAAGTGCATTTGGATTTTTACTTAGGGAAAATCCTCCCAATTTTTATCAGACATTAATTCACACATGGAATGTCAATGTTGATTGGCCATTCATAGTCTTGATAAGTCAGGGATATTATGGAATCGTCATCTTTCGAGTTTTATGGATCATTTTCAAATTTTATTGCCACATTGACCATAATGTGTGGAAGAATAGGATTGATTAAGGGAAAGGTCAGTTTTATATTTCAAACACTAGGGGGAGCTTTATCTCCAAAAAATCTTGGGCCATAATTTCTTGACCGTTGGTCGAAATAAGTCCAAATATGAATTGACTCGAGAAGATCTATCTAGTATATCGTATTTTGCACTAATAGTTCATATTTAAGTCACTAGAAGGAGCTATTTTTACGAAAAACGCTTTTCATCTGTGATAACTTGACATTTAATTTGAATATGTCAATCTAAGGGATTGCTTGTACAATACATGGTCTGGGAGCTTTTCTAGGATATAACCTTGCTGTGAGGGACGGCAACATGGGTGTAGTTTCCTCTTGTTGCGCTGTTTGTGTGTTTTTTCCATTTCTTTCCATGTCCATATCATAGAAGCTCACTAGCTTCAGATCTTTTCTGTTGTTTTAATGGAGGTGGAGGTGGCTCATCGTTGGGTGGTCATCTTGGCTTCCTGTAGCCTACCAACATGCTGAACCCAAATTGCTAATTTAAATTGCTGTATTTAAAATAGGTGGTGTTGAGGAAGAGGTCAAGCAACGCACATATCTGATTGGTAGTGAAGCTGGTTGTATTGTTTCGAGAGCTGCCTCTCTTCTCCCACTGTCTCAGATTTAGTCATGTATGTATACCAAAACGTCAGTTCCTTTTAAATATAGTAAATTTACTCTATAATTGATTACTGTTTATTGATTATGTATTTTCCCTTTTCAGGGGAACTTGTCTCTCCTTAGTGAAATATATCCTGTGTTGCATCATGGGAATATATGGCGTTGTGACTTATCGGATATTTCTCTTGCCATTCATCAAAACTGCAGTTAAATTTAGCAGAAGTAACGGAGGACTCTTTAGCTTTTTGGCAAAGAAATTATATAAATAATTTAAATCCAATTAAATGTGACTTTGAGGGAAACATTACAAACAGTCGGTCTTTCTCACTCCCTGAGACTCAGAACTCTGGTCCAACTCCAAGCCTCCCTGTAGTTTTTCCCTGAAATTTAAATTGTTGCCAGAGAATTGGATAAAAGCGATAGTTGATATGCAGAGCCATTCACTGTTGACTGCAAGCCGGCCAGTTTTCCCTCACATCGTATAAAGTCCTGCCTTAAGCTTGTGTCCAGACAAGTGCCCAGCCCATTAGATCTGCCAACTGGCATGCAGAGCAGCGGCATTACTGACAAGGGAAGGGTTCTGTGTGTGTGTGTGTGTGTGTGTGTGTGTGTGTGTGTGTGTGACAAGTAAATCCACACTCGGGGATCTGTGCCATAGTCTTGCTGCACGTATATAGTGTGTGTTTGTCAGTCTGAGCTTGCAGTTTAGAAAAAAAAACATCCTGCCAGTGTTCAGTCTGACAGATAAGTTCAACCCCCACAGAACTTTATTTATATGCCAAACAAGCTCAGAGCAAGTGGTCATCTGCCTGTCTAAATACAAACATGGATGGAATAATGAGATAGGCTCATATATCTATCGTTGGGAGCGGTTAAGCCCGGGGCTTTTGATGACAAGGCATTGTGTGGGTTTGTGTGTTTGGACAGGTGTGCTGTTGAGGAAATGACAGCCAGTGTTCTGCTTCCTCTTTCCCTCTACGTATAGAGGCAGTATTTGCTTGAGATAAGACACAATTTATCTGACAAGGCAAAGGAAGGCTGATGTCCACACATTCTTGTCCTATCCAACTCTGCTTTGTGCATGTGTCAGTGTGTATGTGTGTGTGTCATGTCCAAAAAATAACTGGTCAACACCTCCCCCTGTTGGCAAAAGAGGTTATTGTGTAACAGGACTGTAACATAATTCATATTTTCATGCTCATAAATATACATGAATACATTCAGCTGCATACATTTCAGTTTTACATTTTATTTTTATTTTATTATTCATGTAGTATTCTTCATTAACTTATATTTTGTCTCAGGTTTTCAATTTTTACCATTATGTATTCTTTGCTCTAGCCTACAGCAGCCTGCTGCTGTAACACTATAATTTCCCTTTGGGAAAACGGACTGTTATCTTATCATAAGAGGAAATCAGCAGTCGTTCATCACCATGAAATCCCACTTATGCTGAGTCCTAATTCCTGTTATATTCTGTATCCTCTTACATTATTGTCTCACAATTGAAAACACAAGAATATCTAAAAATATTTTAAAAATGCAGATTCTTCCTAAACATCATGTCAGTTTATTTTGATATACATATCACAACGTGTGAATTGCCGTTGTAGTCACATTGCAGGACCTGCAATACCAAATTGACTAAAGCACATAATGCTATTACTTTTCAGCATTCAGTGGAGAACACGTGGGCTTTTGTGATCCCGGTGAACTGGTAGTGAATTACACATCCACTGTAAAAGAATGACTCTTTGCTTTGATAACAGCTCCGACTGACAGAAATGGCTCCATTTACAGAAAATGGATGGATGGAAGTAACTTCAAATGGATCCTGTTTCCTGGTGGCACAATGACCATCAGAAGCAGTTCTCAGTGGTATTTCCTAAACTTGAATTTTGGTTGATACTGTTCACAATGTGTCAACACCCATTGTGTGTCTAATTGGAATTGTTGTCTATCTTTTAGATGGCATTGACTTTTAAATATTGTTCTTTTAATAGATGTCTTGGAACAACGTCTGTTTCTGGCAAAAAGTAATTCTTCTTCCACTGTGTTGAATCCTTAACTTCTTTAGAATCCTTCAGCCACAACAGATATGATAATAAATAAACCTCTGACTTGACAAGTGCCATAACAGAGCACAGCGTTCCACATGGCTGTTTCGCTGCTTATGTCTTCATTAAATTACGTGCAAATGACACCAGGCTGCTGGAAGACAAATAGACACCTCTACACGCTCACTCGTTTGTGCAACATGATATTTTACGTGCAGCAGACATCAGATTAAGGATGCTCATTATTTCTGTTTGTAGTTGCTTCCCTTTTAACTTTTTCAACAAAATGGCATCTGATGTTTCATTCTTGAAATTTATTGTGCCGCAAATTCAGGTAAAAACAACAATATGATGTCATCTTTTAGGAGGTCATTTGGAACAGATATATGTGTGAAAGGGGGCTGATTGAGGCAATAACAGAATAACATCGATGGTCTTGTTATAGGTGTACCCGTCAGTGGGTGTGACAGATTAGGGCCCCTGATGTTTGGGAAGCAGGGCAAATGTGACTGTGTAAGGATGGTCTGATCCATCAGAAGAGCTCATGTAGCCAAGACTGTTTAAAAAGTTAATGATGTTTCTTATAGAGAGCTGTCAGAACACACAATGCACTGCAGAATTGTTTGAGAGGGCGCCCTGCATAACATTAGGCAGGTGGTTTTAATGTTATGGCTGACATTATTCATCTATTTTCGTCATCATCATACTAATTGGCAGTTGAAAATCCTACACCATCTGTCCCTGGCTGAGGATCCAGGGTGTTGTACGCTCACGTTTTACCACCATTCAGACAATAATATCATTTCCTGGAGGAGCGTAGAGATGTTGTTGTCATCCTGAGTGGTCCAGCTGTTCAGAGACCGGTGATGTGACCGGAACGTATTTATTCTTCAAGGATTCTGTTTTATTACAGCACCCTCTCGTCATCCTCTGATGCTACTTTAGCTTTGCCATCATATGTTCAGTACACGGAACAGAATGAAATTAAAAAGAATTTTGAATTTTGAAAAAAAAATTAATTGTAACTAGGCCAATGTTGATGTCCCCAGAAGACCCTGATCCCCTGCATTGTACAAGTGAACTCCCTGATTGAACACCTCAAATTAAGTGTGAAGTTTTGTCTGAAAATATATGAAATAAACAAAATAGATCTCTCAAGTCATTTAATGTGCACCAAATTTGGAGTAAATCAGACCAACCTTTGAAAAATGAAAAATGATGGCCTGAAAACTCTGAGATAAAGCTCCCTCCAGTGTCGGATTATGCAACCAACCTTTCCCAAAATCAGTTTAGTTTTTCCTCCCTCTAAGATCTATGTGGGTATAAAATGTGATCCTTGAAATAGGTTTCATGTTATCGCATTAACACAAAAGATCTGTTGCTGCGGCGGTGGGCTTGGCAGCGGCGATGACAATTCCATTATAGAGCCAACCTTTCAGAGATACAATTAAAATATGTGAATATGCACATTCATCAAATAAAAAGACGTGGTGCCTCACTGTAAATCATTTTTGTACCTATAGCTTCGCTGGTACCGTTTTGCAATAAGACTATATTTATAGAGGGTATATAAATCATTTATAATAAAGAAGAAAAAATCCTTTATTGATCACATACAGCCGTAAACAGTACATCATAGTGAAATTATTTATCAGCATTTGACCCATCCCTGAGGGAGCAGTGGGCAGCACCTTTGAAGCGCCCGGGGAGCTAGGGTCTTACTCAAGGACTCTACGACAAGTAGACCCTGGTGGGACTTGAACCAGCTACCTTTGAATCTTCTGATTGAGAGATGGCGGCTCTACCCACTGAGCTACAGTCACCCGAAAGGTTATTAAAAAGGTTGAAAACAATTTATGAGTCATTAACTAAACATTTATAAACAACTTATGACAAAGTTCTCAATAGTCGGTTTTGATTAACTGTTTGGTAATATCAAGTTACTGCAGCCCCCTCTAAGCTGAGGCCAAGCAGTACATAAGAAATATTTGTCTGTTTATTATTCTAAATCCTTAATGAGGATAGTCTTATTTTAAAGTAGTCCCACTGTCCCTGTGATTTAATGAGCATACTGTGTATGTCATTTTTCAAGTTCATTCAATGTTTCATACAGTACCAGCAATAGAGTACAGTTCAAGTGAATGGAAATTGAGACCAACAGATCAGAGCACATACCTCCATTCAACAGCAAGATATCCAATACATATATTCATTTTCTTTCCTGTAACTCCTTCCCATTTTCCAAGAATCACTAATAGCATAACTGCTTTCATCTCACAGATAAAATGTGTGATGGTTCTGAAAAAACGTGAAAACCTGAGCCACAACCACATCAACCACATCAAAGCTATAATTTATTTTCTGTGTACATCCCCGCCCCTCTTTTTTACAACCCCACTTTTCTGCACAGGCGACTGGAGTGAGCAGCTGCAGCCTCCCGTGACCAGGTTAAAGGAGTGCGTGATGGAAGTTGCGGAAAAGGCGAGGAGAGCCATGACCTTTGTGCTACTGCAGGAGGCGGCCTGCAGCATTCCGCAGGGTTTCTTGCTCCAACAGAGGCGAGATGTGGTCTTCAGTCAAGCTGTAGGTGGATCCTTAAGGAGTCTCATCTTTTTCTCTAGAATCAATTAGATTAATTGGAAGTCTGCAAAACAACTCCATGTTTGATTGATTTGATACACTACCTACCTACTAATATCAAAGCCACCCCAGGAAAATCGATTCATTATTAAATTAAAACGATTAACCTATAATTTTTTCTATATTTTTTTTATCATTTTTTTCGTATAAATTTGAAAATACTTTGAAAACAAAAATGTAAGAGCAGTAATGATAAACTTTATTTTTAATAAAAAAAAAAACGACATTTAACATTTTCTGATTTTCTAATTTCTAGTCTTTTTCTTTTTTAAATAATTGGTTGAAACTATGATTTTGTCTCAGACTGTTTCAATTATAGAATTACAATGGCAAATTAAGAAAACACGAAGGTGCAGAGCAAATGTGCTTTTTCTCTGAGCAGATACAAATTTAAGGTTCTTCTTTGGCCAAATATGTACCTTACCTATGTGTGTCTACTGAAATCTGATATTAGATATCAAACACAACCAGCAGTCGGTGTGCAAGCGGGCAATTAAATTAAATTTATGCTACTCTATTGGGTTCATATATTTGTAAATTGGACTCTGAAAGGGTCACAAACCTCACCGCACGCCACTGCAAGGGCTGGATATGATCCCTGCAGAACAAATTTATGCTCATATATTATATATATCTTTTTGGGAAATACATTGTTTTGAATGAGAAAGGTATTTAAAACACATTTGGTTTGTTAGAGCTACAACATAAATCTAATTTTTACTTGTAAAAATACTTGGTTAATATGCATCACAAGTTTAAATATATTAAATTATTAAAGTTAAAATGTATGTAATCCAAATGCATGGACATTTTACAAGTAATAAAAATACATTAATAAATATCAGGCTTAAATATGTTTTGTGCTCCTCTTCATGTTGAGTCTATGAAGAGGAGGACGTTTAGGCTGAGGCTCTCGTTTAACCAACCGCAAAGGTTTTCAGTGGGATTTACGTCCAGTCCATCATGCCTGGAACAATGTATTGTGGGGGAAAGTGGTGGTGCTAAAACATTCTTTATGATGTAAGAATTTCAAAACTCAAACATGATTTTATGAATAGAGCTGCGAAGATTGAAGTCTAGCTTCAGTTTGTCAGTTTAGCTTCTGAAAGTACTGTAGCTGAGTTACATGCCTGTCAATCTTCATCTGTGTGTCTTGACAGCTTGCTGCCTTAGCCTGTGGTTTTGTCATGAGGCTGTATGCAGGAATGCAGGACAAAGACTTCCTGAGGCAGCTCCACCTGGTGGGCCTGGTGGCCCAGTTTGAGAGCCTCCTCAGCACCTACAGTGAGTAGCTCTGTCAGAATCAAATCAGAACTAACAACCTCAGAACCTCCACCCAATACAGCCGTTCTCATTTATTCACAACTGAAACACTGCTCGGCCTCGATTCTCATCCTTGACCAAGAATCCAAACAGGATTTATCTTGTGAATTTTTTCATTTTTATTTAAGGTGAAGAAATTGGGATGCTGGAGGACATGGAGGTTGGAATCTCCGACTTGCAAAGAGTCGTGTTCCAGATCACAGAGGCCAAGACGGATGACCTCAGTGACCTCCAACCTTTAGTGTGTGGCCGACGGTGAGATATCATCCTACTAAAGTTTGTTTTTTGTCCTAGTTAGTCTCCAGCCAGGGCCTACTTAGTAAAAAAAACAAAGGGTACATTACTGAAGAAAGTTTGAGAAGCACTGATACCCCAGTATCATCCATGTACTGTTTCAACAATGCAGCAGTTTTTGGATGGGTTTCCTGAGGGGTTTTCATCTTGTCTGCAGGTCTGTCTAATGTGCATTTACTAACTGTAACATAAAATTGAAGCTATAAAAACACACATTCTGAATTGTGACCGTACCTACACACCAGGTAAAATGACATCCTCCTTTTACATCCTCCTATTGCTCAAAAGAAGGCTCCAGAAACTGCCAGCAGAAGTTGAAATAAAGAACTTACACATTGGAGTAATTGAGATCTATTTACTTGCACAAGTTGTTTTTTTGTTAGTGCCACCATTTTTCCCACTTTTTTATGATATTTACATGTTTTGGTTGAGCACAACACACTTATATTAGAGGGAGACGCTTCCACTCCCACCAGCCTTTATACACATATCATTTGTATATGTCTTCAATATTTCTCTTTTGTGTATACGTGTTTTGCATATTTTCTATTTCGGCCTACTTTCTTAACTACTGCTGTCACTTTATAAATGTTAGAGCGGCTGTAACACTTGAATTCCCCCCGCCCCCGGGAATAATACATTTCTATTCTATTCTACTACATGCTGGTTCTCAAGCACCGAAATCAGTGGGCACTGACATTGTGTGCTTTATCAGAACATTGTGATTATTTTCTGTAAATGAAGTATTACTAATGTGACTTGTTATGATCTCATACTGTATGCTTGAAGAGAACTTTAGGAAGTTCTCAGATCGATAATGATAAAACAAGTGTTTGACAGCTCTGACTAGTCGGCACTGTTAAAACACGGGAAGCAATATTCAGTAATCAACAAGGATCATAAATAGTTTTCTACTCTGGTGGACCTACAAACCAGAGGTCATCGATTCATATATTGTCTTCTTTCTGGTGAGGTTTTATGTATTCATTTCTTCTCTGACAATAATTATCAGGGGAAAATGATTCTCCGTGCTACTAGAGGGTGGATGACTTATAACCACGAGCATGTTTGTTTAGGCTGCAGCCAGTTTCAAAGTAATAATGCTTACGTGTGAATGTTGGCCTTTAACCCATCCGTGGTTAAGATCATTTTATTTCAGACTATACTACTTTAGAGCACAGAATACAGTCTGATTGTTGAGTAAGTGATTACCCTCCCCCTCGTTGCATTGAAGGGATAGTTAAATTGCAGCACATCTGCCACCTGACATTCCATACGATATCACTCTCCTCTTGCTGCAATAAACACTCACACACACACACACACACACACACACACATACATACGCGCTCTCTTTCCCTCACACACACATCCGTCTCTCTTTAAAACCTGCACAGGCTTGACGTAGGTGTCTAATAATACTACTTCCCAAACGTATCGAATTCTAGAGCGCAGCAAAATGTATTGAATATTGGTTCATTTGATCTCTTTACTTCTGTCTCCTTATTTCACAACCTGTATCCAGAGACCACTTCACTGTAGAAGTGCCATTACCTCAACTGGTGTTCCAGACTTTGCCAGAGGAGATCAAGGAGGGCAGACCTCTACGAGTTTTCCCGGTGCTGTTTAACGTGGGCATCAATGAACAGCAGACTATAGCTGAGAGGTATTGCCAAGGCTCACTGTACACTCAGAAGAATCTACAATCGGATGCGTTTTGAAGCCACAAGAATCCCTACTCACTTCACCTTAAGAAAAAGCACTCACAGAGCACAAACTTCCGCCAAGTCACAACAGCACCCTTAGGTAGACATCATTTTGTTAAGAATCAGTTGGATCACTTTATTGAGGAAATCTACCAAAAACTCCAACAAACTCTCTCATTACCTCTCAGATACTTTGGATCCGTTAGTCTCTCCTCATCCCCTTGCGCTTTCCATTTCCACCTTTCTGTTCAGAGCCCCAAGCTCCAAAATATCATCATCATTGGATCATCTCCAGGATATGCCAAAACCTTCGCCTTGGTATAATTTCATGACATCTTTCCATGTTTTTTTTCCATAGTCTTGCTAACAAACAGACAAAATAAAGACTAGCATTTGTGTGTAATGTTACAAACATGATATGAAATATTATACACTGGGGTTTTATCTTTAATTTCTTTTCTCACTGGAAAATAAATCTGTATGACAGTTTTTAGGAACACAGATTTAGGTTTTTAATTTACAATTCCACAGCATGTATCCAGTTTGTAACATTGATAAATAGGATTTACAACATGAAAATGCAATATTTTCTTCATTTGTGTTCCAAACTGGTTTGTTATGATCTTAGCAGAGCCAGGTTTGTGGAACCTTATGCAGACACAAGGCAGAGGCAGAGAAGGTGCAGTTATGTAATTTCATCAAAAAAGAAAAAGAAAAGAAAATTTGTCATAAAGGCAAGAGTCTAAACCATTACAATATTTGTTGATCCGCTCTTTACACGCAACATCTACTGCACGTCTGTCCATCCTAGAAGAGGGATCCCTCCTCTGTGTCTCTCCCCGAGGTTTCGTCCCTTCCGGTTTGTTGACCATCATCAACGAACTGGTAAAGGAGGAAAAGGAGTAGAGACTAAGGCCTTGTCCAAGCGTACATATGTAGGTACATTGAAATCTGTGCATGTGTGGATGCCATTACTTTTCTAGATGAGAGGAGAAAATTCTCTTCTTTTTTTTAAAATCCTTGTGTACCCTACTGCCAAAATACAATAGGGTAACAAGACAATGAGGCAGAGCTGGAGGGAGAACACAGGTGAACATGATGATCTTTCAAGAGGAGAAAAAAAAAGAAGAATAACACAGATATTAACTACTTAGAATCAGGAGATAGACAACTACACTGGGAGTGAAGAAGAACAGGAACTGGGAACATAGAGGACAAAACCAAACAACTAACAATAAAGCAATATAGATCACAAAGAGACAAGTACAGGAAGTGCAAAGCCAGCAAAACGACATGTAGTGACACACTTTCAAAATAAAACAGGAAACAGTCAAATGTAAAACAGAATAATGATAATAAACCTTCAAAGTAAAACTATGAGCGGATTATTACAAAATAAACCAAGAACAAGAAAAATTAAATATAATCGGAATCAAGACAAAATTGAATACAGGACATTTTATTAAAGCGTAGCATCGTGAAATCGGTTGACATTTTCCTTTAGCAGCATAACATTCTTAAAATTAGCGGATATGCAAATAAAATTAAAGTCATTTCTGTATATGAGGATAACCACAACCCTTCATAGGCCTGTAACTATAGTCAATGAATTAATTTAAGTGGTTGAAAATGTTTATATTATTGTTTCACTGCTGTACAAAATAGTTACTTTATTCATCAATTGATAAACGACGAATTGTTGAAAAAAGTTTTAATAAGTTTGCCTGGGATTCTCCATCATAATAGTCATTTTTTATTCTCCCTGTCTTTTCCTCAGGTTTGGAGATATCTCTCTACAAGAAAGAATAAACCAGAAGAACTTTGAGATGTTAGATGCCTATTATAAGTTGTTAAGTGGAAAGGTGTCGCTAGAATGTGAGTACACAAGATATTAATCGCTTTCATCCAGAACCAATCATTTTATCTTTGTGAATCTCTCCATGTGTCACCCCTGCAGCAAACGCACTAGAGAAAGCCATATACAGAAATAAATGTCCATGTGTTTCTCCAGCCGTAACGCTCCAAAGCAAAAATGCCAAAAGAAAAATTATATCTAGGAATTCAATCATCAAAGTGTGACAATTATAAAGTGACTTTTATTTTTATGCCTTCATAGATTAATCCAGCATTTAATCTATGCATTTAGCCCTCATGAGCTGCTCCTTTCATCAGAACAAAACAGGAACCTGTACGGCTTACCGATAACGTTTTCTTTGTGTTTTCCTCTATGAACAGGTCTACCGTGTTTTCAGACACAGACTGACATCAAGGAATTACTTGAAACCCTGGGCCAGAATGTAGTCACAAAGAAGAAAAAGAATGTGGAAATACTGTGGATTGCTGGAACGGTGAGCAGTGCTGTTACAGTATGATACTCTCTGAACTTGTCAAAGAAGGACATTTCCTCTGAACCAGCTAAATAAGCTTTCACTCTTGTGAAACCACAGAATCTGTGATTTGATCAAATAGATGACCGTCGTCTTGATATTCAATATGCTTTAATGTGAGCTATGAATCGAACAAAATGTAACTGCCTGAACATGATGGATTGTCTTTGGAAAACAATCCTGTATAAATGCTGATCTTTGACTTGATATTCAGTATCTGTCAGTGGACTTTGTTCTTCTTTTTATAGTGCTTGTGAGTCATGGAAGTCACTCTAATTATCTGTTTAGAGAATACAAGTTAAGAGCCATGTTAGTGGCTCTGTGCTGATTTTGAGCTGGGATAATGCCATCTTTGTTCATCATAGTTTAGTGAGTTAAGACAATGCATGCTAATATTTAAAGACCTAATTTCATCTGAAAGTCATGGGAGAAAAAAAAAGAGATCACTATCCTTGTTATATTGGAAAATGTATTATTATATTTTAATGACAAAATATTTTCACCTGACTATGACAAACATATAATGTTATAACAAGACACTTTCACTGTAATTATGTGAAACATCACATTATGATAATAAACATTCCACATTATGATCGACAGTGCAATGTTTTTCTATTTCTGGCGGGGAAGCTCTCTTTCTCTCTTTTGTTAACCGAAATATTGGGGGGAAAACGTAAACTAATAATGTTAGAGGGTCACAAAAGGGGACAACCTCACAACAAGAGGGTTCTCTGTCCATTTTTTGGACCTTTCTGCTCATGTCAGCATTTTCTTCCACCGGGTCCTCTGGCTTCCTTTCAGAGTCCAAAAACGTGCACACTAGGTGACCTGGTGACTCAAAAATGTCCATGGATGGGAATGAGAGTCTGAATGGTTGTCTGTAAGTGTTTGTGTGTATGTGTGTCCCTGTGATTTCTGGCAATTTTTCCAAGGTGCTCCATGCCTCTTTGCTTTTCTCAGCTCGGAATTTTGAAATCTTGGCATCTTGAATGTCCCCATTAAATCCATCTGACAGTTATTGGGACAGTTTGGACCAAGTATTGAAAATGAGCATCATCATCTACACACTCCACCCAATAGTATTGATCTCAGAGCATCATCAGAAATCTTAAGAGTTGGATGAGACTCAGTCATTATGTCAAGTCATGTCAGGAAAAAAGGATATTTGTTTATAAGCAGGGGGTTTTATGTAGAGGTAATCCTGGCTGTTGTGATAAATGTGTAATTAATCAATAATACATAAATTGGTTTTGAGTCTGTGATGGATCAGAATGCCTATTTAAAACTATGCAATGACACTTTTATGAACAAAAACGGAACAGTTTGAAATAACGAAGTGTACAAACATTACATTTTTCTGCTTCACTCCAGATCTGCCGAAGGTTAAATGGCATCAGGTTTACCAGCTGTAAAAGTGCCAAAGACCGTACATCAATGTCTGTCACATTAGAGCAGTGTGCCCTACTCCGTGATGAACACAACCTCAGCAAGGATTTCTTCATCCGTGCTCTGGACTGTATGCGGAGGTAAGACCGTGACAGAAGACAGTGTGAAATTGATAATGGTGCAAGTTATTGCTTCAGCCAATCCCAAACATGCCTTAAAAGTCGGTCATCCAAATTAGTGAAGATGCAGTTTGCTCATTTGTGCTGATGAAGAGATCAGTGATCTGCCTTTGAGATTTTTGCTACCGCTCAGTGCATTAGGTTTTCAGAACAATGCAAAACACGTCAACACTCAAATAGAAACTTGTCCTTCCAGAAGTATTTCTCTGGTTAGACTGGGAAATCCACTGACCTTGACCGACAAAAACCCACTGACCTTGACCGACAATGCGATCTCTAGATTATCAAGCCTTAGAAGCAAACACAACACAAAACAATTCCCTCACCTCCACTCTATTTCGCTCAAAATCCCGGCAGGTGAGTAAACTGACCCTTTAAGCAATCATTCAAAAGCTTAGGCATTTGCTTTTTATTTGATAGGTTATAAGAAACATTTGGTGAAAGTAATAACCTGCAACCAAAAAACATTTTTTGTTAGCAAAAGCTGATGTTACTTGTGCAAATCAAAATAATTTTGTGTGCATCGAATCATTTTAAATTGTGCCAGAACAAACACCATCATGTGATCCCTGCACCATCGCCACCTTCCCTCATAAAGGCAGCCTTGCATGTCCCTGTCAGAACTTCATCCCCAGTGAACTCCAGTTCACTAGTTCATTTCAGTGCTCTGCTGCAAACATTCTGCTGTTTTTACAGTGTTTACAGTTTACTCTGCTGTGTTCACCAGCAGAGTAGAAATTTATATCTTCCTCTGTCTGAATCTGCTAAATTCGAATTTAAAAACATTTTGTACGTCATTGGTGAAGTCCACATTTAAAAAAGGCCACAATCACGACAAGGGGGCTCTTTTATAAAGCAGTTTATAGGATCCATAAACGGTGCTTGCCAAAAATCATCACACTTTAAAATCTTTCCCTCAGCACTTCGATGAGGGAGTCGACTAGGAAATGTTCACTCAAGGATCAGCCACATGTTCGGTTCTTAACACTCACACACATTCTACCACAAATGGTCAATGCAAATTGTTGATGCATAGAAATGAGACAATAAAAGTTGGCCATTCTTCAAATCACGTGTTGCTCTAGTGCAAAGACATCGTTTGTGAATCCATCAACCAAGCAGCGTTACGCTGAAATGTTGCCTCAGTATTTCTATGTTAATGCTCAGACTGTTTAATGATCATGACAGTCAGATATATCTTCCCCCTCAACCAGTTGTCATTGAAAATAGACATTTGATTTGTGAACATTTTTGATGGTGAAGACTCTTTTATGATTAAAACTCATAGTGGATCAGGATTAATAGGAGTGTAGAGTATGCCAGAGAGCCATCACTGGCTTTATTTACACAATCCACAGCTGAATATTTAAGAGAGCATGGATCTATCATAACATATAGATCCATATTCATATTAAATTAAACTGAATATATGAGAGGCATCATTATACAATCTGTCTTTAATTCGCTGCCTGATTACTGAGTCAGCGTTTACATACAGGTTTGCACAGTCTGAAAACAAGATTGTTTTGGGGTTTTTTGTATGGGGAGGGGCGCTGGCCTCTGTCAAACCCAGTATTGTCCATTCATAAGGGCCTTAATAAATAAGCCGCTGTAAGGTTGATGGCATCTGTTTTAGAGTGATGTAAAGCCTAATAACAAAACATCATCTACAGCTAAACAGGGTAAAATTTGGGTGTAATTTAAGCATGCTGAATAAATACAATTAATATATCCATATAATGTAAAACATCTAGATGTCAGGACAAAAAGAAACGTGCAACAAACAAAAAGCGCAGACGGGCACAGCAACAAAAACAATAGCTGCTCTAACAACAGGAGGCTTGCATATAGAAGTAATCGTAATACATTCTGGGGTAATATTCTTATTTATAATGATCGAAACTGTTGATAATAATAATAATAATAATCAGTGGACATCAACCCAGCTCCAAAGCAGCAGACTGTCGGCGCAGGAGAATGAAAAAGCACAGACTCCAGTAAAGAAGTTTGTTTCTGCTAGCATCATGTTCAGTTCCATCCATAGAACATATGATATACGTAGTATAGATACATACAGTATATCCATCTATATCTACGGTAGATAAATAGTAACATATATGCTGCTGCCTCACAGCAAGACGGTACCGGGTACGAATCCACCTCTACCGACCTTTCCGTGCGGAGTTTGCGGAGAAGCCGGAGTTTGCGGAGAAGCCAGAGTTCTCTCCGGGAACTCTGGCTTCCTCCCACAATCCAAAAACATGATATATAGTAGAATTGGTGACTCTAAAATTGCCGTAGGAGTGAGTGGTTGTATGTCTAGGCCCTGTGATGAACTGGCGACTCGTCCTGGGTGTACCCCGCCTCTCCTTCAAAGTCAGCTGGGATAAGCTCGAGCCCCCCGCGACCCTGAACAGGATAAGCGGTTGATGATGAGTCTGAAGGACCCACATGCAGACACAAGACAGATGCAGAGCTGTAGGGCACTGACTTACTGACTTGATGAGTTAATCATTTAAAATCCATACTACATAGTACATCAAGCAGGTACAGGTCAAAATCCAGGATCTGTCTACAATGTGACACTGCATCGACCAACTGTCCCAAAAGGAGAGAAATACACAGAGCAACGAAACAATGAGAAAAGCTGAGGAGAATCAAGGAGGAGGCATCTCTGTAAAACACTGAGACGGACAGACAAGCAGAAGGAGCACAAGTGAAAACACAGGAAGTCCGAGACAGCAGCCATGAAGAAATAAAACAAGAACACTAAACAGAAGATCAAATGGGACAAAATAGATCAAAGACTCACAGGAAGTGTGAGGGGAAATATAATGACATCGCCCATCATAATATATTCAGAAAAAAACACGAAACAATATAAACAGTAACCTTCAAAATAACAATGAAACAAATACAAATACAAAATAAAGTAGTAACAAATTAGTCTCCTGTCTTTGTATGCCATGTTAAAAAAAAAAAATTGGGGTTGGGTGCACAGTACTGAAAGGTGAATAATATTATCTCAACAGCAGTGGGTGATTTCACCCAGTCCCATGTTTAAAAAAAAGGAAAAGTATTCAATGGTCATCAAGTCTTATTTATTATCCATAATTTGTGCATAGAATATTGTGGATGAATTAACATAATCTAAACCTACCTGTACCTAACCAAAAAGTAGCTAAGTGTAAATCCTTTCAATTTGTCAAGATCTCTACAGCTGACACGTACGTGTGCGGCCCCAGGCACATGTAAGTGTTATTACTGACAATTATTATCACTTCCTGATGTCTGAAATATTTGAACGTATGCCATACACCTAGGTGACTCAACAGCGACTCAACAGCGATTCAAACAATATTTCAGGGTTGGAATAAGTACGTACATTGACATGTATTCTGGATTTACATGGCTTTATATGCCTTCCAAAACTGAGTGCTTTTGGGTTTCTCTCCTTACTTATTTCAGATTCAGATTTTGTAGAAAATCTGGGGGGAAATAGGTATAACAAATTGAATGAAGCTGCACTCTGGCAGTTTTTACTGTGATGTCCACCAAAACACATATTATGTGGCAAACATGAAAATAACTGATATGAAGTCTCTAATTCTAAGCAGTATCTTGCTACTCTGTACTCTCTGAAGTCATAAATCCAGGTTTAGTTCTGACGTTACTCTATTTTTCTTTCAGACGATCAATCAGGTATTTTACGTGAGCTCCTTCCATCAGTCAGCTACTGCCAATTTCCTGGCAAACACTTGTCCGTCTTTGCTATTTTAACTATCCACACAGGATAAAGACACAGCTACTTTCTTACGTCTTTGAGGAAGTTCTTTTGGCACAGTTGGCAATGAACCTGGTCTGCTTGAACCAAAGAATGCATGACATGAATGCTTTCTTAAAGGAAATCAGAACACTAAAACAAACACTAAAGCTGCTGCAAACATGAGTCTTCGCTCCAGTCTTCGCTTTAGTGAGTGCATATCTTCTGGATCAGATGTAATCAAAATATACAGTACTATCCAGATGTTTATGCCTCCACCCTAATCCATCAGTACTTAAATAGCACGGAGTAGTCCATCCACACCTTTCCAAAAACACCCGAAAGATTTCAGAGATAGTACAACGTGTGTTGTCAAGGTCCTAAATGTTTCCTTCACATTACTACATTCACCTTTGATAGAGCTAACGTTCTATCCACGTTGGTACCACTTGAGCTTTTACAGTAGCGGGGGAATCTCTGTCCTTGCACACATTTTCTACTTTATTTTTGGATCAAATTGCATGGCTCCTCCTCCATTCCATATTTTTCACTTCACCGCTGCGTGTCTGTCTCTGGCTTTGGGGGTCTGCACTAATAATTCTGTGTGGTTTAAGTGGTCCTTCTGCTAGCAGTCTGTAGTAGTCCGTCTGTGCCAGAAGTCCAAATGAAATCCAATCCAGACTGTACTAACACCGCCGTGTTGTGATCTATCTCTGTCGGTTCTGTTTCACTCTAATGGGCGTCCCTGCAGTCGGCTGACCCAGGGAGGAATTGGGCAGTGGGAAGACCCTGAGGCTGGCGCCGTGACAGAGAACAAACCAGCGTCAAGACACTTTTACCCAATTGCCCTACTGCTTGTTAGCTCCCACTTACTGGTTGTGTGGCTCATTTTAAGTCTTGTTTTTCTGCTTGCAAAATATCAATAAATTGCTAACAATGCTATCTCTACTCACTCTTTCTTTCTATGTTTGTTGGCTGTTGCTGTTTAATCTTCTGTGGTAGTGTTATTTTCTTTTTCAAAAAAGATGAATTACTGTGAGGGGATTAATGCCGACATCAAGATTTGGGGTTTTTAATCCCTGAGCAATAATGTAGGATTTAGGTAAATGTATTAAAATGCACATTAAGTCAAATAAATGAGAGTTCAATGTTAATTCTGATAAAATTTTAACTTAGTCCATAAACAAGAGAAGCTTTTACTTAACCAGCCTTTGAAGTTCACACTAATAACACATGAAATACGTTCTCAATATGCATTTCACTCATTTCAATAAAATCACTTTTATTTATATAGTAGCAATTCACAACAAATGTTTTCTCAGGGCGCTTTTCAAAACGAGCAGGTTTAGACCGTACTTTTCATTCTTTATTCTATATAGACCCAACAAATCCCCCATCCCCTGAGCACCGCCAGAAAAAAATGCATTTTGACAGGCCGAAACCTCCAGCAGATCCCAAGATTCCCAGATTGCGAGCGATAGCAAGAGAGAGGGAGAGGGCGAGGGAGTGAGTTTCTGTAAGCTTTATTCTTTACTCTTTATCATGACTAACAAATGTTTTTAAGACAATTATATACCAGTCATATATCAGCCGTAACATTAAAACCACCTGTCTAATTTTTAATAGATTCCTTTTTTGTCACCAGAACTGCCCAGCGATGCTATCTGTGTTCAGACACTTTTCTGTCAGAACCAGCATGAACTATTTCAGCAATCAGTACTTCAGCAACTCCTTTGTGGGATTGGACAACATGGGTTGGCCTTAACTCCAACCTCCATCAGAACCCTGGGTGAGAGTCAGAATCAGAGTCAATCAAATCATTGCATTGGCCGATATAAAAAATCCCAACCACTGACAGGCACCTTTGTAGTGAGATAATCAACGTTAATCTGGCTTTGGTTATAGCAGTGTTTATAATAATAACAATATATCCTTTATCACATGTTACATACATACAGTGCAATGTCGTTAAAATTTAACTCTGCATTTAACCCATCCCTGAGGGAGTAGTGGGCGGCCCCTGTGAAGCGCCCGTGGAGCTGAGGTTTCAATGACCTTGCTCAATGACCCAAGGCATTTTGCATCAGGGGCTGGATTGGAGCCCTGGTCTCCAGGTTGAAGGATGACAGCTCTACCCACTAAGCTAAAGCCACCCTGTCTGTTACGGCTGACCAGTGTGTAGCTCAGGAGCCAAAAATAGTGACATACAACACATATTCAGAACATATGATCACATCTTTATTCTGAATAAAGCACTGTGTTGCTATTTTTCCCAAAGGATATGCAATGTAGGAGTTAATGATTTGCAAATACATCAAGCGTCGGTAATTCTTTGTGTGCCTAGAACTACTAACAAACTGTCAGCTGAGGGAGAGTGAACCAACACACCTAATTTCATTTTATATCTGAAATAATAATTGTTTGTCGGTCTAAAGGTCTTTGGTGCTTACATCCAGTGATGGCGAGAACTCGGTGCACTACTGCATGAGAAAATACCCCTAACTTCACCTTTAGTGTCCTGCTCATCTGTTTGTTCGATTACATTTTGAGTCTCTATTTCTTATTGAAAATATAAGTCTCTTGACTGAACCTTTTTATACCATGACCCCGTGGCTGCTTGCATGTGCTTAACAGTAAGGGACCAAGAATTGAGCCCTGTGCGACACCACAGGAAGTAAATGACATATGCAAACAAATAATTTTTCAATCGTTTTTTTTTCTTTGTGAGGACATTAAAGGGTTAACACACATAAATAATTTGAGTAATGCTTGTAAGTAATTTAACTCAAGCCAGTTTCAACATGCCTGACATTAAGTCATGCATTCAAATCAAAGGTTTTTTGGGGGACACCAGAGTTTATTTTCAGATGCCGCCTATTATTTATATAATACTGATTTTTAAATTTGTATTATTTGCTTTTGTTTTGTCCATTTACACCTCCTTCCTTCCAACTGCAGTACATGGAGTTCTCTCTGTCTCTTCTGCTCCAAGATTCCTATGGTTTAATGTTGAGAATGAGTTTGTACTTATTCTGAAACAATCAGCATTTGTGTCACAATTTGGGAAAGAAGAATCACAGAGGCTGATATTTAATAAGGGCCCCGTGTATTTAACGCTCTGATCTCACACCTGTCAACCCAAGTTTGACTCCACCTGGTTTATCAATCTCCAAAATCCTTATTATCCTTCAAAAAATCACAAACATACGCAAAAATGTAACCACGCTTTTTTCACTTATGGCAAAGAAGACACTGGTATGAGTGACCCATCCAGTTTCCATATGAACTTAGCGTGTGCAGGATCACAGAGAGTCTCGAGCCTATCCCAGCTGATATTTGGTACAAGGCGGGGTATACCATAGGCAAGTCGTCAGTTTTTACACGGCCGACAAACAGAGTCAAGCAACCATCCACGCACACATTCATACCTGCAAACAGTTTAAGGTCAGCAGTTCACCTACTGTACGTTCTACTGGGAGGAAGGTGGCGTACGTGCAGGGTGAAGAAAACATGCAAAGTCATCACCGCAAGGTCACAGGTTCGCAGGTGGATTGAACCCGGTACCGACTTGATGTGAGGCAAATGTGCGCAACACATTTCAGCAAACAAAGAATTTCATCTGATTATTTTTTATCTCAAGACTTTGGTACATTGTTTGATGATGAGATTTTTCTAAGAATAGAAAAAAAACTACTAAAAGTAGAACCTGTTTGACCTGTATCGATCACTTATCAGAGCACATTCCTTTCTGATATCCCAAAAATCTAAAAAAAAACACAGACAGCAGACACAACACTGTAAAAAGAGAATTGTCTGATGAACTCAAAAAAACTGTTAACTGCATACTTCAATTTAATCAAGTATCTACAACTTAAATTAATAAGACAATCAAAAATAATTAAGGTAATTTAGGTTACTGGTTGAAGTAAGTTCATCAGAAATTTTCTTTTTTCATGCATGATCAGACAACAATAGCATTAAAAAAAAGTAAAATACCGGTTTTGGAAATTCTTGAAATCTCTTTCAGAAAACTTCTTTTCATGGTTTTACCTTAACAAAAAATTTAATTAAAAACCTGTTAAAAATGTATTTATAATTATATTATATATTATATTTATAATTTGTAAATGATTCTGACATTATTTCCCGCAGCCTTTTAAGACAAATATTAAACACTTTAAGAACAGAATGGTTGGCCATTATAAAAAATGTAATTTTGTTTTACCAGTGAACAAATTTCTTTGATTTACAGTGCATGAACAATTATTTGAGTGACCTGACCTATAAATGAACTCTTAGAAGCAGGCAGAAGGCAGGTTGTTACAAAATGACAAAAACCTTCAAGTCTAACCAGCATTAATGGCATCCCAGAATTCAATATAACCAATTATTTAAATAGCTGTCTGTATAAGGACATTTTAATGCTTTAATATTGTGTTGTACTTCGATAAACCAGTACCGACATGCTGCAAAAACCACATCTGTGACGGGTTGAACGTTCATTATGTGGGTAGACTTATGAACAGAGTCATGTCTTGTTATCAGTGTGATCACTGTTGAATGATCACACAGATAAACACTGCTATATTGTATTTTGAGCAATACCATTGCTACCTACAAGTCCAATGAGGTTTTTTTTAACCATTGTCTGTTTGTTGGAAGGATTAAGCAAAAACTCCTGGACAAATTATCATATAAAGACCCCATTAATGGTGTGGATCCAGAATAAGGGGCTGATCTGTTGTATTCTTTTTCTCTTACTTCCTTTCGCGTTGTCATAAAGGTACAATTTTTTATTTTTTTATGTTTTCCCTGATTATCCAAAAACTACTGAACTCATTTCCATACAGCTTTGTAGAGAAGAAATTCCTTATTTTCAAAACAATTTTTTGGGACACATTTTAAAAATGAAAAACCAGTAATTTTTTGGATTCTTTTTAATTTCTAGTGATGTTAACCACTTATTCAAAATAGAAAATTGAAATACAACCAATGTTTTAAATTTCACTCATCCAACTTTGGAAAGGAAAAATGTTTTTTTCTTAAATTTATTTCATTTTATTTTTGTATTTTAAAAGTAAACATTTCATAACCACATGTTTTTGTTTTTTTTATTTTTGAATATCCATCTCTGAAACTAAAATCACATTACCATAAGATTCGGGCAGCTATATTGGTACAGTGAACCTGCAGAATGCTCCTGAAGCGGCTGAGCCTGTAGAGTGGATGAATGATACTGTCAGAAAACAAACTCCAGACAATTTAAAATCCTGGTCGGGACCATTTGTAAGAGGCCTATAACCTGTGTGTAAATCCAACCTGCGGACTCTGGCATCACACTCCATCATGTTCTCAAACAGTAACATAATCCCCGCTAGAGCAGGATCAGACATGAATTAATGTTGTGTTAAGGCACCTGAAAAATGACCTGACACCAGAGATAAGGCCGCTCTTTGCTGAAAGGTAGTTTTTTGGATTGACAAAGTCGATCATTTGACAAATGTGACGTTGATCTCATGAATTATGTCTAATACAATCGTGGGAAGCATAGGATCATTTGGACAGAGTCATGCTGTTTAAACATTCATTAGTTTCAGAAACACTACATCTTAACCTGTCTTACTCAGGTGTGCATACATTTTCAAATTCTTTTTAAAATACTAAATATGAAAGTATTGCTTATCTTTTTATCATCGGCAATGTGTAGAAAGTAATCATCACTTCTGCTTTTTTGTGGCCCCTTTGACCTGTGTTGTCCCCCATGGCTCCGTCCTCGGCCCCTCACGCTTAAACATATACATGATGGCTACTGGGTCTTATTATAAACCTGTTGAGTAAAGTGGCACACATTTTTCGATGAGAAGTAGATACTCAAAAGGAGCCAAGCCAAACAGTTGAAGTAGAACATTTAAGGGGATAATGCACTAATAATTACAATCCAATAACATAATAGAAGTCTATTATTTAGATTTTGGCCATTTTTCATAATGTTAGCATTTATTATTATTTATTATTGATTTTATTTGACTGTATTAATCCATTAACCAATTGCTTTGTTCACTAATAAACACAAGGTATTTTAATGTCATCTTATTTAGATTCCATTTTCAAAAGTGTCTTCAGCAAGACGATATTTTTTCAAAAAACTTGCCTTCATCACTGTAATCACAATTTACAAAACTCATTGACATTCATTTTATGTTTTCCTCTGCTTTCTTCCTCCCTCATCCTCTTTATTTGTTCACCAGAGAAGGATGTCGGATTGAGAACGTTCAAAAGAATATTAGATCCAGGAAATATGCCTTCAACATGTTGCAGCTGATGGCTTTTCCAAAGTGCTACCGACCACCTGAGGGGACTTACGGCAAAGTCGACTCCTGAGGACAAGCTGTGTGTTACATAAAGTCATTAATATGAAAAAACGCTTAACATTAGTGAAAATGTTTCGGGTTTTTATGGTAACTTAACTAATTGCTGGATGTTATATCTTGCTGCCTAATGTTTGTTTTATTTTTGGTTGCTCTGTTTTGTGAGATGTGTGTGAGTTTCAAAGATGGATTTGTGAAACACGTTATTTCCCAAGTTAGTGCACTTTCCATTTTGTCTTTATAAGTTTTTGTGGCCTCAGCAGTGATAAACAGACAAACCAGCCCACGAGACCGCCCGTATAGCATCTTAGTAACCCCCAAACAGCCCAACTGGCATTTATTTACATTGCAGTATAGCTTAAAACTGATTCGTAACTCAAAGGTCCACTTACACCTTAAATCGAAAATATTAAAACCACATGCCCAACATTGTCTACATAGGGTTCCCTCTTTGCAACCGAGACAGCTCGGCAAGGCGCGTCCGTAGGATCAGACTCCAGAGTCCAGCTTAAGCTCCCCAAATATATCAGTGAGCCTTTGGTGCTCTGGACCCAGTCGCCGGTTCACCAGTTGTCCTTTCTAAAACCATTTAGGTGGGTACTAGCCACTGCAGACCAGGAACATCCAAAGAGACCTGCAGATGATGCTCCGACATCAGTTGCAGTAGCCATCACAATTTTAGACTTTTCAAAGTTGCTAATATCCGTTCAACTTTCCCTGCTTCAACAAATGATTTTTTAGGACAAAATGTTCACCTGCTGCCTTCTGACAAGCACCTTCATCATAAGATTACCTGTGACATCCACCAGTCAGTGGTTATATTTTTATGGCTATTCCCTCCATTTATTGATGAAGGCTAAAGCGATACTAGTGGACTTTTAACTCAACGGTATTTTTGCCCTGTTTTTTAATAAGGGAAAAATAATGTTTATACCCTCATTCCCATGTTTGGATGTTGCTCTCTGGTAGGTGACGGGTAAAGTGCCAAATTCAAAGCTGAGATCTGGATTCTGGTCTCCATTTGTACAGTTTGTGAGCATTTAATCTGTCAATTATTATGTTTTTACATATATATGATGTTGATGTTCAATTATTTGGACCAAATTGTCCTTCTGGATGTGAGAAACACGTCACTATTTAAAAGCGTATGTTAAATCCTATTAATAGCGTATGTCACACTCTTAGTGGTTGCCCCTGAGAATTTTCCACATTTTGGCTGTGTTTCAATTCAGGGGCCACATTCTTTGATAGACCCCGTGTATCAAGCAGAAGGACAATTAAAATGTTATTGTGTGCGTGAGATGCTTCAACTCCACTCCTCAGCTGCTAAGGGAAGGGTTGCTGTGCTTTCTAGTTTACGGAGAAAAATCTTCCCAGATGGCAGTGAGTCTTGGGACTGATGCTTCACGTTTGGGGGAGGAGGAGTCATCGAGGTGGGAGGGACCCGTTATGCTTTCGGTCACCCATCAGAAAATTTAGCCCTTGATTTGGGCCACCGCCTATATTTAAATATAAAAATGTACAGGCCTTTGAAACCACGGAAGAACAGGTGGTTGTTAAAACAGGACGATGTTATTTGACCATCATTTTTGAATGCTACGTAACAAATCTGATTATTTATTTTTCTAAAGTAAAATTAATTTATATTCTGTGGGCTGACAAATTTAACTTGAATGCATGTTTAGAATATATTTTGTGGAGGATATTTACTATTTACAAGTACATTTTTGAAATTAAATAAAGAAATATGTATATATTGTGTGTACCTACAAAGTTTTTCACTTTGTTTATGAGGATCTTCATGTTTTGACATGAAGAAAATAACAAGCTTAGTCTCCAAGAGGTATTTCATCAATATCAGCATGGGCAGAGGAATGTAAGTGTTGACACAAAACATGGAGCTTCATGAAAAGATTTGTAATCACCGCATCTATTAAGAGATGAGGGCACATCATGACAAGCAGCTGCTGGCTGCAGTCTTTATATGCCTGTTTTCTAATTCTCCTACCAGACCTTGACCTCTTAAAGAGGAGTTCATAAGGTCACTTTGTCATGCTCTTACTTTATTTCTCTTGTACTAGGTTCAGAGACTAGATCTTCATATTAAAAAAATACTTCAACAAATGAGGAACGTGAACGAATCATTCATTTTGTTGGATTTGAGTTGTCGAGAATGTGAAGGAAATCATTTTAAGAGCAGGTCAGTGTTTGGTTTGTAACAAACAAAAGTTTGAACATCCTGATGTTGACAGTTGGAAATTAAAATTGTACTAGGAGGCCAATAAATGTGCCAGCAAAGTCAAAGAATAAAACTGGATCCAAAGAAACAGACTGCTAAAACATGGAGGCACTCCGGTGCACAAATCCTGTCCAGTCTCACTTTAAGGTGGAGGTTATGAGCTTGTCTGTAAATAACATCCAAAGTTTCTAATCATCTTAAACAGGTTGAGGCAAAGGGGAAGTTGCCCAGCAACTAACTAAAGCACAGCATAGCAGCTATTAAAAAGTGAGTCCAAATATTTTCCCGCTGCATGGCTCCATGTTGGGGAAATGTGAGGAAATGAATCCGCTCAATCCTCCAGCTACGCCACCTGCACTCAAAAAAAGGGAAATTGTCTTGCTGTATCATTTACTTGAATTTAACATATTTGTGTTCCACAATCCATCAATTTCCTATTTGCAAGATAATATGATTACATCATTGATAGGGATATTAAGATATTCCCTTGCCCCAATTGTTTCTGAAGTCTGTTCTTATGTTCCGTGT
This sequence comes from Lophius piscatorius, assembly GCA_009660295.1. Classification (NCBI taxonomy): domain Eukaryota; kingdom Metazoa; phylum Chordata; class Actinopteri; order Lophiiformes; family Lophiidae; genus Lophius; species Lophius piscatorius. The sequence goes on from VRLP01003415.1 coordinate 56,449, forward strand.
GGCAAATTATGTGTTTTCTGTCTGAAGGACGCAAGAGAGCCTGATGTGGTGGATTTCCCCTGACATTGTAAGTATATAATGGTCCCGCCGGATCTGAGTGCCGGGCTCTCTTCTGTTAGACCACAGATCTGTTGTGTAACAGAACAGTAGTTAGTAATTTGTAGTTAATTAGAAATAATATCAATATTGTGTCGATAAAAATGAAAAAGACGCATTTCTCTTCATTCCTGGAACACGCACAATTTCCAAATCTAGATAGTTTACAAGATGTCCCTCAAAAACAAACCTCTTCTACTAGTTGTTACTATGCAAAACTTTCAAAAAGAATTTAAGTTTTTTGATTAACAAAAAGCAAAATATCTCCTTTATGTTAGCACAATTTGATGAAAAATAAAGTATTGGAGGTCATAAAGATTTCTTTGTGTATACATTTAATTTCCAGCACAAAACGCTGAGTGCTTGGTTGAATATTTGTTTCGGGTTCTAATGACTTGATTTACATATATATTACTTAACTTAATACTCTTTACACAAGTGACTCAGTTATTTAGTCCAAATTTCTCTCTCAGTTTGATTATTTACCCATCGTGATCATTTGACTTCCTTTAAAGCAATCATGTGACTTCTAAAGGCTCTGGAGAGCCAAACCTTTACTTGGCTGTTTGAATCGTCGATTCAGGTAGAATCCAACCCATTCTTGATTTACAAAAAGGCAAAATTGGTATGTACCATATTTTTATTTTCATTTTGAGTTTATTGTCATTTGTAGTTTTTTGTTATAGCTTAATTTTTAAGTGATGGTCTTATGTTGAATGCATCTCTAATACGTGACAAACGTTGCTCAGGATATACATTCCACCATCAAAAATGCTGGATAAATTAGTTGAATACAAAAAAAAAAAAAAAAAACAGAACATGTCACTCTTGTGTTGAGCATGTGTTTGAAGAGTTTTAATGAAAAATAGCTATAGCTCTGTCCTCCTGCATAATATGACCAGGCGGTGATGAAATAACAGACAATATAGTTGGGATATTATTTACTGGAAGTAGCAACTTTCCACAGATGCTGGAGTTTATTAGGCATATACTGCATAATAGAATACATTCATTAGTTTGTAGAAATTAGCTTAATATACTGCTGCTGTACGCTACTTCCTGATAGTTCATTCAGACCTGCATAACTGAAAGGCCTACTGTGACACACAATGACATAGACTTATAGCACATGCAGTGTCATCCTGCAGAATACGATCCATTTAAATGTGTATGGCTGATATCGTAATGTATGGATGGATGGTTTCTCAGAGGGGTTAGACAGTTGCAACTTGATATTTACAATAAAAAAAAGCACAATCCGAAATAAATATATACAAATAAACCTCTAGTTAGTAGTATTAATAGTATGGTTTCACATCACGTGATTTTCAACTTCCATCGTACAGTCATTTCTTCCAAAAGGGTGTTTAGGCTTTCCAAGAATTCTGTTATATTTTTCAGGGAATATGATTCACATGGTGGACAGCCAATCTAGGATTCAAGAGACACAGAAAAGCATGCTTTAAATAACGTTAATAAGATGATTTTAAAGAAAAAAGAATTATGTTTAAAGTTATGTCCGAAAAACTTAGTTTTTCTTAGAAATGCTCCCCCTAGAGAGTAAAATATGAACTATTGGTGTAAAATATGATAGAAAACAGGATGGTTGTTTTAAAGTCGATTCATATTCAAAAAATTTGGACTAATCAAACCAACTGAAAAATTATGGCCCAAACACGTTTGGAGATAAAGCTCCCCCCAGTGATGGAAATATACAACTGACCATTTCTTCCTCGCACTAAGGTCTATCTGGTTATAAAATCTGACAATAATCTTCAAAATATCTTTTGAGTTGTTGCATTGACACGAAGGATCTGCAGTGATGACGATTCCATAACAACCCCGAAATTTTGGGGAAATATTCAATCGATCAATCTTTTTTTATATTGCGCCAATTCACAACAACAGTTGTCTCAAGGTCCTTTCCAGAAAGAGCAGGTCTAGACCAAACTCTTTATATAATTATCTACAGGACCCAACAAATTCCTCCTTGAGCAAACACTTGGCGACAATGGCGAGAAGAAACTGCCTTTTTAACGGGCAGAAACCAAGACTCAGGATGGACGACCGACTGCCATGACCAGTCGGGTTTGAAAAAAAAGAGACAGAGAGAGAGAAAGAGAGAGACACGGGTGAGGAGAGATACAGACGGGGGGGAAAGCAGCAAAGATATCAGCTATAATCCACTTTCTTCAACCTCTCCTTGGTCGGGCCGCGGCAGCAGCAGGGATCCCAGGTTGATAATAACATTAATATTAATGTTACATTAAGCAATAGCTTATGGGGAAATACTATACAATAATAATAATAATAATAACAATAAAAATCATCATCATGAGCACCTTTTTACTTCTGGAGACTCTAGGGACTACAAATAACCCTGCTCGATGGGAGCACAGAGTTCTGATTGGACAATATGGAACTATGAGCTCCTTCAGATACGTTGGTGCCTGACCGTTAAGGGTTTTGTAAGTGATCAGAAGGATTTTGAATTTGATTCTAGATGTTACCGGGAGCCAATGAAGGGAAGCTAATACAGGAGAGATATGTTCTCTTAACCTGGTTCTGGTCAGCACACCTGCAGCAGCGTTCTGGATCAGCTGGAGGGGCTTCAGAGACTTATTGGGACTACCTGCTAGTAGGGCATTACAGTAATCCAGCCTGGAAGTAACAAATGCATGAACCAACTTTTCTGCATCTTTTTGCGACAGAATGTGCCGTATTTTAGAAATATTAGTCAGATGAAAGAAGACAGTCCTAGAAATCTGTTTTATGTGGGAGTCAAAAGTCATATCCTGATCAACGATAACTCCCAGGTTCCTCACAGTGGTGCTGGAGGCCAAGGTCGTACCATCCAGAGTAGATATATCATCAGATAAATTGTTTCTAAGGTGCTTGGGTCCCAGCACAATAACTTCAGTTTTATCTGAATCTAATAATAAAAAGTTGCAGTTCATCTAAGTCTTAATGTCTTTGAGACACGCCTCTAAATTGGATTAGTGATTAGATTCACCTGGTTTCATTGATAAGTTAAATAAATAAAATAAATTATGTGTCATCAGCATGAGTGTTTCCTGATAATGTTGCCTAAAGGGAGCAAATATAATGTGAATAATATTGGCCCAAGCACAGATCCCTGGGGAACTCCGTGGGTAACTTTACTATGCATGGAGGATTCATTGTTAACGGATACAAACTGAGATCTGTCACATAAATATGACTTAAACCAATTTAATGCAGTGTCTTTGATGCCAACTAGGTTTTCAAGTCTTTGTATTAGAATTTGGTGGTCAATCGTATCAAATGCAGCAGTACGATCCAACAAGACCAGAACAGAGACCAGTCCCTCATCAGATGCCATTTAAAGGTCATTCGTAACTTTGACCAGTGATGTTTCTGTACTATGGTGAACTCTAAAACCTGACTGGAAATCCTCAATAAACTATTCTTACGCAGAAAATCACACAATTGTTCGGCCACCACTTTCTCTTAGATTTTAGAGAGGAAATATTGACCTTTCCCAAAATGAATCCAGTTCTTCCTCACACTCGTGGTTATAAAATTTGGTTATAAAATTTGGAAATGATCCATGAAATAGGTTTTGAGTTATCAGGATTACACGGCAGTGGCACATGCGGACAATCTCATACGACTAAACTTTTTGTACTGTTGTATGTTGCTCTGGCAGTAAAGAAAAACACTGATTCAGCATTCATTTATGAGTATGTTAATTACCATGGTTATACAAGATGTGCCATGAAATTATGAAGACAGAATGGCGAGATAGTTACCAGCTTCATTAGTAGAAATACAAGAATGACATGCAATAAACACTTTGTCTTACAGTTACAGACGGTAGAAGGTGGATTTTTGTAAACAGGGCTTACGGGGTTTGTTTCAGTCAGTGTGTCCTCAAAATCAGCGATGCAGCCTGCATGATTACTATCCATGATTTCCTCTTCATCGATGACCATGATCAACTCCGACATGTAACATTTCAATGACATTATTTTACACTTCTCCTAGGAGAAGGAGAGAGTGAGAGATGTTTGGTCAAAGAGCGGCACATTTATTAAGGTTATTTCTCACTGCTTTATGGCACACATAATGCAGCAACTTGATCATCTGCTGAAATCATGTTATAAATATTCTACATATATACAAAAAAAATTGTCAGTCCTGGCCTTTTAGGGTTTTTTTCCTGCCTGTTTTTATAATAAAGGTCCAGGCGTTTTTTGTCTGGTGTGGTAGTCCCTGCAGCAGTTTATCCTATGCCTCCTCTCACTCAACTCAAGGCTACAGGCCGATCTTCCTTTGCAGAGCATATCCTTACCGTAAAGTCTAGTGTATCATGGAATACACCATACACCATCGGAAAGCGCCCAAGTGCCCTGTCTCAAACCATCTACATTTATTGACTTCTACTTTTGAACTTGAGTCTGTTCTTTTAATATAAATGTTTATTGTGTACTTATATCATGAAGGATATACAGAATGTGGCATTTTAATTTATCTTTTAATTTAACCTTTATTTATACAGCTAATCTCATTGAGACCCAGGGTCTCATTCACAAGAGAGACCTGCAGATGACTCTGCCTTAAGATAACTCCTTGACTAGTGTGGTGCTGTAAAATAAATAGAAAAAGAATATGTGGTCTGACAACAATGCGGTGCTCCTGTCTGAGAAGATTTGGTTGGCATCATCTTGAGTTTATCATATTATCAGCAAATCTCAGGGAGAGACAACATTTATGATGTTTTCACTACTTCCTGACCCATATACAGTTCATTTTTTAGAATAGATAAAAAAAGAATAGATGAAAAAAAAGACATCAGTAAACTCAAATTAAAAATATATCAGTGGAATATCAGTGGATATATCACAGTGGAAACCAGACCCCTAGTTGTGAATGTCATGGCCCGCTTGTTTATCCGACCTTCACATCCTACTCTTTTTTTCTCTGGGTGTGTGTGAATGCATTGTGGGTGCCGACACACAAACCTGCGTCCAGGCTCTACTCTAAACCTGATGACAACCCACTCACACATTTCAGTATGCATCAACTCCCACCTCTCCATCAGCATTCCATTTGGAAGCAACATCGCCACTCGGTACCTCTGGTACTGGAGTATATCTCCTTCCCATATCACTGTGATTTTTGCTAACCTAGCGATCTCCCTGTGCCAGTTTCCAATTCTGTTCTCATCACTCACACCTCACTGATCTCAGCCTTTAGAAGACTGGGCCCTCAGCCTGACCCATCCATTCTGATACACCTCTCTGCCAGTCAGCGGCCTCCCTCATTCTCAGATAAGCCAACCACTAAGGGCAATAAATTCTCTCTTAAGCCTGTCTGCTCCTATCTGAGTCTGCATCTGGGTCCAGATTTGAAAGATTTTCTTAACAGTGAAGGCTCATACATCTTCATGTTTGGAAAATTACATTTTGAACAGGTGATAGTGTTCTGAGTGTGAGAGGGTTATCTTCGAAAGGCTCAGTGATTCATAACGAGGTTTGGGTGAGGTTCGAAACTTTGCAAACACGCAAGATAACATAAACAGCATTATTACATGAGCTGCATTCAGATTTTACTCAGATTTTATCAGGTTGCAATAGTGATTTGTAACATGATTGGCTTGTATTCGCTCAAGCATACAAAAACATGAAACATTCACTTACCTCAACCTCATTACTGGACGTGGCATATAGCATAGCATCGGATTTCTGAAAAGGAGTAAGAAAAATCTAAAAGTTAACTAAAATACAAATATATGAATTAAAGCAATAGATAAAAGGAAAGGTTCAATAAAGCGTCCGCAAACATTAAACAATGACGGTCACTAGAGTAAACTAAATCATTTTATCAGAAATGGCAATAGATTAAAATAACCATAAATAATGTAATTTTATTTGATACCTTCTCTCACCTCAATGGCATGCCTCAACATTTTCAAGCAAATCTGTACATCGGCTGTACCAGGCACAGACGGAGCACATGTATATGCACCCAAGAAGCTTTAAGAGAGTGAGACAATGATTATAATAGAATACACATCATTTACAAATGAATCATGGAGTAGAAATTGTTCATTTACAAATTAAATATATTATTATATTATTATTATATTTCTGAAATACATTCTGACAAGCATTGGTCCATTTTAGTCCAAATTCGATGGATATGAATTGACATGAGGAGATCTATGTTGTTTATATGATATTTAATGCTTCTTTACGAAACATACCGTGGATATAACTTCACACTTAATTTGAGGAGTTCAATCAGGGGAATTGCTTGTATAATGCAGTGGTTTGGGGACTTTTTGGGCATGTACCCTTGCTGTGGGGGAAGACGGCATAGGCCTAGTTAGTTAACCTTTAAAAACAAACCACACATGTTGCACTGCATGCATACCTCAGAAAGAAGAAACGAAGCCACCCCTGAGATTTGTAGCTCTCTCTGCACAGTCTATAGGTCGACAGGAACTGGACACGTTTCTAGAAAGAATAATAGGCAGCGTTAGAGTGTTTTAATACAAGTAATTTTATTAAAGCAGAATGCAGAATTTGTATTTAATGGAGTTATTAGTGTGATACATAACTGTTGAATAGCCTTCCCATGTTGTCAAATACTGATGCTATACACTCAGAGTATCCTGAACACAGCAGAATAATACAGAAACTGCCAAAAACCTCTAATCAGAATCACTTTATTCCTCCTTATTGATCCCCGGGAGAATAGTGATGAATCTTTCAATCTATGACGCCATAGATGAAGATTGAGAAGGAAAACTACCTGCACTAAGATGTTTTCAACTAGGTTTTATAGTAATTTAGTTGATGGGTTTTTTTGTTAGTATGATTACATTAAACCTATTTACCACATGTTCATGGGGAGCTTGGGGGGAGCTTTATCTCCCAATGTTTTGGGGCCATAATTTATCCACAGTTGTTCTGATTTAGTCCAAATTTTGTGAATAGACGAAAGCCTGTCACAGTTGGTTGGAGTATAGGTGCCATAAAAATCTGCATGTGCCGGATAAAAACATGTAGTCTTAGAGAGTGTACAGTGAGATTGAATAGCTCAGGCTCGGTGGAGGTATGCACTGTACTGAGTACATTAGTTTGGTTGTGCTGAGTAAACCTTTAAGCTGAAATCTCTCTGAGACAAAAGGTTCTGGTTGGAATAATTCTTAGGTAATAAAAGTTATTAACCCTCTTATGACTATGATTACATTCATGCTGCCTGGATTTATTTTTATTTTGTGGCTGTAGAATTATCAAAAAATGTGCAATGAGTGAGTGCTTCTGGCCCTTTTTCCAAGATAACTTCAACTTTCAATATCTGGTAGTTATTCAATATTACCGTGTAGTTTTGACTGTGCTATAACAGTTTAAAGGAAAAAAAGGCAAATAACGGATACTGATTTTTCAAGTTTATATCCGGATAAGAACTCTGAAATGCAGTCTGCATGATTATTATCCATGATTTCCTCTTCATCGATGACCATGATCAACTCCAACATGTAACATTTCAATGACATTATTTTACACTTCTCCTAGGAGAAGGAGAGAGTGAGAGATGTTTGGTCAAAGAGTGGCACATTTATTAAGGTTATTTCTCACTGCTTTATGGCACACATAATGCAGCAACTTGATCATCTGCTGAAATCATGTTATAAATATTCTACATATATACAAAAAAAATTGTCAGTCCTGGCCTTTTAGGGTTTTTTTCCTGCCTGTTTTTATAATAAAGGTCCAGGCGTTTTTTGTCTGGTGTGGTAGTCCCTGCAGCAGTTTATCCTATGCCTCCTCTCACTCAACTCAAGGCTACAGGCCGATCTTCCTTTGCAGAGCATATCCTTACCGTAAAGTCTAGTGTATCATGGAATACACCATACACCATCGGAAAGCGCCCAAGTGCCCTGTCTCAAACCATCTACATTTATTGACTTCTACTTTTGAACTTGAGTCTGTTCTTTTAATATAAATGTTTATTGTGTACTTATATCATGAAGGATATACAGAATGTGGCATTTTAATTTATCTTTTAATTTAACCTTTATTTATACAGCTAATCTCATTGAGACCCAGGGTCTCATTCACAAGAGAGACCTG